>PVHP010001784.1:73683-100871 GCA_004024765.1 Zapus hudsonius | reverse complement strand
GAGATTCATGGATATTTCTGACAATCTCTTAAAAATCTACATGCACATTTTCTTATTGGAACTGTTTGTCTAAACAGTGCATTTCACTTGAAAAAGACTGTTGTAGACATGGTTTTATTATTTTACGGTTGTTAAATTAGCTGACCTTGGGACCACTGCTACTTTGAGATAAAGTATGAGTCCATGAATTTTAACTACTAGAGGCCTTGATGGCATATGGTGTATTGTGCAGAAAGATGCTATTTTTCTGTAGCACATTTGTAAACTCAAGATTTAGAATTGCCTATGGATGATGTGAGTTGACTGACTTAATGAATTGAATATCTACTAATACTTAGATCATATTATAAGAAGTGAAAAATAATGAATGAATGCTGGGGAGGTTGAGACAAATGGGACCGTGGAGATCATGAGCCCTACAGTTCAGCATAGTTGGTGAGCCAAGGGACATAGACAGACTGTCTCAATAAAGGTGGATGTTATTTTCTGGCCTCCACATATCCCATCTGTGAAATGGGGATGATGACAATAATTGAAAGCCTATCATGGGGCTGCTATCAGAAATAAATGGAGTGTATATGGGTTAAAAGAGCCTACAGTGTGGTGACTGATCATTAGATGTTAAAAGTGAGAATGGCACAAGTCTGCATTGATTAGATCAACATTTATTGAACAGGTTATTATGAAAGAGGTTTGAATCAAGTGAGTTGATCTTTAGGGGTCTTCATTCTTCATTGGGATTTTTACTTCCTGTCTATCATCTTTCAATCCCCACAGATGCTTCTTTGTGTGAATATAGAAGAAATTTGATTTTGAAGACAGAAGCAGTTATTCAGGCACCTCTTGAGACTGTGTTCTGTTTTTGACTGCTTTCTAATTTTTCCACTTTCTGCCCTTTTAGGAATATTGTGGTGTGTATAATCTGCCACAGATAATGACTAGTTCACAAAAAATATTTCAGTATAAAGCACACAATCATGAGGATTAAATCACATATTTGACAAGGATTTTCCCATTGAGATCTGTCCAAGCACTTTCTTTGAGAGAGAGAGAGAGAGAGAGAGAGAGAGAGAGAGAGAGAGAGAGAGAGAGAGAGCGCACCAGGGCCACCACCTTGTGGTTCTGGATTATGTGGGTCCTGGGGAATTGAACCTAGAGCCTTAGGCACTGGAGGCAAGTGCCTTAATCATGGAGCCATCTCTCCAGCCCCTGTCCTAAACACTTTCAGTGATGCATTTTTAAAACTTTTTGTTGACAGCTTCCACATTTATAGATAATAAACCATGATTATCCCCCCATTATCTCCCTTTCAAGTCCATCCTCCATCCTATCCCTTCCCCCTCAATGTCTGTTTTGTTTCAATGTCATCATCTGTTCCTCCTATTATACAGGCCTGTGTAGGTAGTGTCAGAAACCCTGAGGTCATGAATATCAAGGCCATTTTGTATCAGGAAGTTTGCATTGTAAGCAGTCCTACCCTTCCTTTGGCTCTTACAATCTTTCTACCACCTCTTCTTCAATGGACCCTGAGCCTTGGAAGATGTGGTAGAGCTGTCTCAGTACTGAACTCTTTGCTGTCACTTCTTAGCATTATGGTTCCTTTTGTGTCATCCTGGTGGTCAATGGGATCTGCTAAGAGACATTGCTCTATCCAAAAGTGAGAGTAGCATAAATATGTGGGAATATAAAAAAGTTGCACTTATGCAACCGTTTTTCTAGGTTGCTTGGACTTACCTTAAACCTGGTCTGCAGCCCAGACAGACCTTGAACTTGCTCTGTAAGCCAACGGGCTTGGAAAGTGTAACATACCTGCCCTGTCTTCATGAGTAGTTTTGATTATAGGTCTATGGACCCATGCCCAATTTATAAAGCATTATCCTGATTGAAGTTGTTTGCTACCATTTAATTTGGAAACTTGAAAGTTTTCCAAATTTAAAGACTTCACCATTATCCTTCCAAATGTTGCATGTGTCCTTCTTTGAGTGTAATCATCTCCGACCCTGGAGATTTTGGAGAATTAGAAATGTCTACAGAAAATACAATAAACAGGAACTAGCTATTCTTTTTTTTGGAAAATGGTACCAAAAATGTGAAAAAAAATTGAACACCAGCTTTTTGACAGTGAATAATGATAAGGTAGCCAGGAAGAATAGTTCCAGAGACACCAACAAAACAACCACTGAAGTTGTCCTGGCTTACGTCCTAGAGGGAATTACAGGTACAGGAAGGATGAAGCCAGGTATATCCTGAACATATCCATAGTAAGTTTGAGAAATTTATCAGTCTTTTCATGTACATTAGCATTAAATGGCCTTGTAGTTCAGTATGTTTTCTGGAGTTGATATTAGGATTTTTCATCTGTACATATAGTACTTAATGCATTCTTAGTAACTTCCTTTGTTGTAGTTACAGAGGTAAATCATTTTTATTATTTTTATGTATAAAAAGACTAGCCCGTTGTGAGGTAGACATGTTAGTGGAACAGTCAAGATCATGAACCATCTCAGGATCATGGAAATCCTTATAAAGTCAGAGATGATGACAGTGGAAGAGTTAGTGTTGCATAGACTTCATTCTTAGTGATATGTGTGAATACTCAGGAGATGGGAAAACCATTGGAGAGTATTCACAGGGGATGAGTCAGTGTATATGCACAATACAGACTCAAGATGCCAGCTACAGATAAGCATGCTGATGTTATGATGAAGCACAAATCTCATTCTCAGAAAATGCTCAATTATCTTGAAACGTGAACAACAGGACTAAGTTTTATAGAATTTATCACTGTTAAAACTTCCATGTTTTCAAAAGAAAATCTCAAGACACTAGCAGAATACCTTTTGTGGTTTATGACTGTAAAGAGACCATCTTACATTGTGAATTAACTCTCATAAGTATTACTGCTCTAAAAATATATTGCTCAGTTTATGTGGAGAATCTTCTAGTCATTTTGGGCTTGATGCATATGTGGAATGAATTCTAGTTATTGTAGTTATTGAGATAATTGGATTTCACTGCAACTATGATGATGTTGATTTATTAGTATTTTTAAGTTTTGATTTGGGTATGTTCTAACCTCCCCACATACTGAACTACATTAGGACTTTTGATAGCATTATATATATTTGATTATGTTATTTTTCTCAATACTAAGTATGGAACATAGGCTTTCAATACATTCTCATTTAATTGAATCTTACTGGGCTAGAGCAGGACTGAGTTTTCAGGTGTTAAAAATTTCTTTTTCAAAATTAATGAACTATTTTCTACAGATTAATAGATTTTGACCTCTAATTATATAAGCAGAATAACCTCAGTTATTCAAGCTTCCTGTAGATTTTTCTAACCTTTGAAGGAAAAAAAATGTGTCAGAGGGGCTCAAATGAATTTCACTTACTAACTTATAACTTTCAAATGTATTCTAAGCTTTTAGGCAGTATTTTTATTTATTTGACATTTTACCATTAAATGGAAGTTACCAAAAATTATTAAGGAATTTATTTTTGATGTATATGATTATTTTAATGTTGCTAGAATTTTTGGTATATGAAATGATTCTGTGTTGCTGGGTTTGAAGCTATAATATTTGGGTGACATTTTTAAAAGCAGTTAAAGTCTATCATATAAACCAATAAAACAAAATGCTTCATAGAAGCCCATTTCATCTTCCCCCTAAAAAGTGACTTTCCCACCACTCCTTCTATCAAAATCATCATCTATCTGCTGCACACATTTCACCAGTTTATTTTTGTTGTGGATTTTTCTCTAATTGTTATTTAGTGTAAGATTATGAGTCCTCCAAAAATGAATTTCCCAGGGGCATTGGCTATTTGTAAATATTACCACTCTGGGTATCTTTCAACACAGGCATATTCTGAATCCCTGAGTTATGTTTACTAGTTGAAATGGATGATTTTATCATGTTTTCTATGTCAGTTTGGATCCTGGCAATACATTTAGGTAGTACAGTGTGTTAATCTTTCAAAACCTTTGATACTGACCATCACTCAGATAAAAGAATAGTTAAACTCCATGATATTCAAAGAAGGGGTTCTGTGTGCTGCTTTCCAATAGTACACGCTTATTTAATATTCCTTAGAATATTTTTATCTGGTATAGAATTATTGACATATGAGGTCTGCCTGACGGTGCATACTTACATTTTCTTCCTTAGATTAAGAAAGTATTTTAAAATTCTTAATATTGGTTCAAATATTCATCTATTAAAATTCCTAGTATTCCATGTAACTGTACTCTAACCTAGTTTTTCTGATATTTTGTGGATGATCATTCTTGATATTTCTAATTTGGGGTCATTATAACATTGTTAGAAATGTAACCCAGAACAGTGCTTTTTATGGGCACGTTCATGCAATTCCCCCCAGGAGAATGCTGGGAGGGGGAAAATGCATACATAGTCACTTGAAACTTCCAACCTGTTTTCCAAAGTGATTGTGATGTTTCACTGCCCCCAACATTGCTTGGGAGTTCCATTTACACCCATATCTTCACCAACTAATATATTTACAGGTTTTTTGGTGTTAGCTAATTATTATGGATATGCAGTGTCATTGTGCTGTGTTTTAATTTGATATTTTTATCACTGCTGATCATGGAGTATATAATTTAAGGGGTGTATGCACAGATCATTCAATTTTTAAATAAAACATTAGTACAAATAACATTCAGTTTATCTTAGCATGTTTTACTAATCTATATAAATTCAGACTATTCACAGTATGATTTTAACCCATTACTCTGAAGAGTAAGTATAACACCTCACATCGGTAACCAGCCACTTAGCTATTATTATAATCAAAACATAAATTGTCATTATCAGCATTATTATTAATATTAAGACACAGAATATTCTCATATTTTCTGTTTAGATTCAAATTATGTCTTTACTACCTACTAAATTTGCAAACTGAGGTAGGCAAGTGACTTATTAGTGACTTTTATTGTCATTATCATTATTATTATTATTAGTGATACTTTTATTCATTTCTTTCATTGTAGGGAGGACTATAGCTCTTTAATGGTGAGACAGAATCTATTTAAATCTTTTCATTGTTGCATGTTGTTGCAACAATATTTTAATCAATACTCTGGCTTACAAAAATATTCTTTTCGAATGTAAACAATACTCTAATCAGGCTCCAAATTTAGTATCTTAAAACCAAGGATTTAGCTTTCATTTGTGAGGGTGAACAATTTGCATTCAATACAGCCACTGTTTCCTTGCCTTAATGCGATGGTGCATAGCTATTGACTTCCTTGTAGCATGCAAGGTATTCCTCTCTCACCCTCTGTCCAGCTGTCTACACTTGTCCCAGTGGTGGTTGCGCAGAGTCAAACAACCTCTCTGGATGTCAATATCAGATCCATTGCAGGGCCTTCACCGTTTAATTATCCAGAGCAATCATAAGACCCACACTCAAGGTCCAGAGAAATCCAGCATCCATGATCTTACAGAATTGTCACTTTCCAATTCAATTGCACTATTGAACATTCAACTAACTGAAAACATTAACTCATCATTAATAGGGTGATATATGTCATTAAAGGAATCCATGTGTCTGAAAGCTATGAACTCCAATCTTACAGTGACAAATAAGGCAGGAGAGATAGCTCAGTGGTCAAAGGTGCCTGCTTGCAAAATGTGATGACATAGGTTCAATGACAACTTTTGGAAAATATTTTATCTGTAGTGACAGATATTTGAATCTCAAGCGTAGAAAGCATCAAGGGTCACACTAACAAAGAATGTATTTAGGGAATGCATATACATAGGTGGCAATGGAGCAAGAGAAAATTTAGTGAAACATAAATGGCAAAATACTGGGTCCAGAAGTTTCACAGAACAAAGGGCAGGAAAAAAATTAGCAAAAAAATTCTCAGATATTGCCAGTGATTGTTGACATATATAGACAGTGTTTAGGATATGACATTGTCATCATCTTTCACATAACTATAATTCCACTGAAATAGGAATGTAGATTTTAGAAAAATATATATTTTGGAATTTTTTTGGAAGATCTTCACTTTTGTGCTCTATTTTTTCCCCCTGAAAACTGATAAGTACAGTCAGGGAAGTTTGGATATGGAAATAGTGATTTCTTAATTTTCTTTCTTCAAGCCTTTGATTTTAGGCATTATTTCTATCTTGAAGCATGAGAGGGAAGATTCGGAGTATTCTGAATACATGGAGGTTCTGTTATCAAACTGTACACTCATATCACAATATAAATTTAGTGTAGTCTAATTGTCAACTAGAATGTCTTTTGAGGGATTTGTTAGTGAGCTCTTTCCAAACTTGTTTTGAAAGATAAAATACCTTACTCATGTGAGAATACTCAGATGCTTTGTAATTTACATCTAAAAAGAATGCAAAATAGACATGGCTTTAGTTTGATTTTCTTTCAATTCTAAATGATATCAAGTCATCTGTATAAATTGCATTGCTAAATATAGAGAAACAATGTTAAACATTTTGATTCTGTAGCAATTACAATAGTTTCAAAATTTACAGATTATTTTTAAGATTACAGCAAGATCTTATTTTGCTAGCAAGGATGTGGTGGTCCAAACCTATAATGACAGCACTTGGCAGCTGAGGCAGAAGGATTGTCATGAGTTTAGGCCACCCTGGACAACAGAATGAGACCTTGTTTCACTACAGAGAGAGGGGGGTGGGACCCGGCCCCAAAGAAAGACAGAAGAGGAAGAGGAAGAGAAGGTACTATAACTCTAGAGATATCAAATGCAACAAATTCCCTTTGAAACTCAGCCTATTTAAGAATGGCAAAAGTGCATCAATCAACTCTAGCCGACCCTGTTACCTCTAGGTATGGCCTCTGCTCTCACCCAAGATGAGTATGAGGATGGCTCCTTCTCCCAGTGGAGTTGTGGACTGGCTGGGTCCATGAATCTACTGTTTAGATCATCTGTGCTGTTCTTTGGGGGAAGGGTGGGTCCCTGAAGCTGCTGCAAAGCTGCTCCCTGGACTCCTCTTTCTGGTGTTCCCTGGCTGGTCCCAAGTGTCTCCTTCAAGGCTATTTGTTTGTTTATTTGTTTGTTTGTTAATCAATTAATTTTAATTTGCGAGGGCAGCATGACTGGAGAACTCTTTTGCTATTGCTCTGCTCTCGCTGGATCAGGCAGGTTCCCTGTGTTCAGCTCCCCTTTGCTGAAAGCTGGAGCCACCAATGGCTGCCAACCACAGGAGTGGTGGTTACTAGAAAGATTTGTGTCTCTCCTGTTTCTCTGCTGATGCTAAAAAAAATCCCATGCACCTTAAGTCTTTGGTAGAAGAATCTGGATATTTATTTTGAGTCTAAATAGTGGAAATGATAATTATATTTATAGCCCACTTCTTTTTCCACTTCAGCCACAAATAGTATCAAAGAATATTCAATCAGTGAGCTATCTATATTTTTAATAAATCTTTGAAAAGGGAAGTCTAGGGAATAACATTGTCTTGCCCATTTTTCAGCTTTCTCATAGGAACTTGTTTTACTTGCCGGAAATGAAAATTTAAGGAATGACCATTTTCAATATATTGTCACTACTTCCTTAATCCAGATTTCTACAAAGAGATCATTACACTTTGTTATTCACCTTTCTTTGAATGCATTGTAAAGTGTATATCTGTACCAAATATTCTGACATTGAGTGCTAGTTAAAAGATAATAATGGTGAAATCTTAGGCACATACAGATGTGGTTTTGGTGTCTATTGTTGTAGCATTAAAAATACTTTATAAGCAATTACTAATTATTGCAGTGATGTCAAGGACAATGAAAATCTGTATCACGTTAGATTATTGTGGTCTGCATTGTTTCTCTTCAGGAATAATCTTCTTTAGCCATTTATTAAGCTATAAATATATAGTTTTTACAAATCTGCTTGACATTTAGGTATTTTTATAAACAGAATAAATGCCAGGGAAATTGAATTAAGAAAGCTTGTAATATGCTTTACTATCAGCATTAAAAATTTGTGATTATAAACAGCTCTGTCCTGTATCCAGAATAAAGCGGAGAAAGCACTTCTTTCCTTTTTTTATGGTGAAGACCTTGACCCATTTGTTGACTGCTAGTTTATAACACTTCATCTTTTTTTCTTTAAGTTATACAAAATTTATTATAAGGCTTGAAAAAATCATATTCATAGCAAAACAGGCAAGTCATTCAGAGAATCCTAGAGTCATCTGCACCCTTTGTCAGACATGGTCATCTGGCAGTGTGGAGCCTGGGTTTGATAGACTCGGGGTGCTTGTAAGGAAGAGCACAGAGTGGGTTACAGTGGCCATTTGCTCATACACTAGCTAGATGTATGTCATCCGCCCTCAGCTTGTCACTCAGACTGTCTTTGCCTGATTTCTAAAACATAAACAACTACCAAAATGGTAACTACATTTTAAAGTTCATTTCTAGTTAACACCAATTATGAACATACTTGACAGACACCATCCATAACTTCAAAACTATAGTCTGAAAATTATGGAAAAGGATAGAGTTAGAGCCATTAATTAATAACCATTCATGTGTATGTAAAATCTGTATTGTGACATTTATTAAATGAAAAAAAAACTTTAATATCAGTTGGTTAATAATTAACAATAAATATATGCAATGGGTAAATCTTGGATTTAGTTGGTGTTTATTAAAGGCATTGTAGTACTTACTTTTGTAATACACCTGTATTCTGTCAGGTAAATTCTGCCCCTAAAAACCTGAGAGCCAGATCCTTATACTTTGCTTCATCAAAGGAGGATTCCTCCACCTTCATCCATTTTCTCAATGGAGGAAAGTAAATGATATTCTGCCCACTGTGGGTGTGAGGCACTAGTCACTTTGTTACTGAGGAAAGAACACCTAATGATATTTTGAGATGCCTCCCTCATAAGCTTTATTTGCCCTTCTAAAGTTTCATGTGTATCTTTTGATGCCATGTGTGCTGTTTGTGGTCAGACTATTGAATCTTTTCAAAAGGTATTCTATTATGGTAACTTTGACAGAGTGTTATTCAGACTTCCGATTAATCTAGGTTATATATTAGAAGGGGACATGAATAGACCATATGGCTTTTGATGGTCTATGAGATAATAGAGTTAAAGAAAGACACTTGGTGAAATTAATTATTCATTATATTGTAATGAAAGTTGGGTATCAATATTCAAAGCAGACAATTAAAAATATTTTCATTAAAAGTTCAAATTTATATGCCTATTATTTAATTATTTGGGTACAAATATATTATTATTGGATGCCAAATGTAATAAAATTTGAGGGCTGGAGAGATGGCTCAGCTGTTAAGGCACTTGCCTCTAGTGCCTAAGGCTCTGGGTTCAATTCCCCAGGACCCACATAATCCAGAACCACAAGACGTTGGCCCTGGTGCTCGCTCGCTTGCGCTCTCTCTCTCTCTCTCTCTCTCTCTCTCTCTCTCTCTCTCTCTCTCTCTCTCTCTCTCTCCTTGAAAATGAATAAATAAAATTTTTAAAAAGTAATAAAATTTGTTATGCCTTATGTAGTACAATGTTAGTTATGCTCAATTTTCTGTTACTAACACATATTAACATATTTAAGGAAATTTATTACCCTTTAGAAACACCACATTGCAAAGTATTTGCTGGGTTATTAATCTAAACCATCTACACTCAATGAAACACATTTGCAACCAGATTCTATTAGTGCTTTTTGGAGTTTGACATGATCTTTGACATTGATGATGATTAAAGGTGGATGAAAGGCAGGGAAAGGGTATCGTATCCCTTATGAGCAAGACACTTAACATATTTTCGCTTGAGTTCACAATGTAATTTAGATGAAACACTGTTGGCTTTGTAATTAGGAAAATAATAAAGGCACAGCATTGGCTTTATCACATTATGTGATCTGACCCAGTGAGTGATGTGTCAGCTGATGCTACCTATTGCCCTTATGTTTACTGAGAATGAGAGAGCAAACAGAATTGGCTGTCTCTCCGGTAACCTGTATTGTGGCTTTCTGTAAAATAACCTGGTGGGATTTTCCTCTTTTGAAAATATCAAATATGTTGTAAAAATAGGATATAGCCCATGTGTAAAATTATGTGCTTATTCATAAATAGAGATAGCTGAAACTCTGAAAAGATTAAGACCCTAATGGGCAAGGTCTTAGAAGTTGTTTTTCAGGCACCCTGTCAGGCAGTATACAGAGCACCATTTCTTAAGCTCTTACAATGCCTTCCCATTCCTGGTATATTCAGAATCATCAGTTATTTTCAGATTTTTGACTCTTGATAATTATCATATGGATGGGGCAGAATGATCACAGATTTCCCACTTATCTATGTAGTAAATATGGGGTTCTACTTAGGCATAGTTAAAAAGTTTACCATAGCAGGAAATAACTCAACTTCCCTGAGAATCATCTCTTCAGGTTCTGTGAAGATGCTGAAATTTATTGAGTTGATATAATTGAGCTGAAAGAATCTTAATAAATTCTAATTATATTCCATAAGTGCAATGTAATCTGCTTTACATTTAAGAAAATCATTTTAGATGTTTTTACCCTTTATACCTGCTGTTAATTTTAGAAGTACCTTGTTAATTTCTATACTAAATTCAATTGAAATTTGATAAGGACTCCATCATCTTTTCAGATCATTTTCATAGTAGTGCCATTTTAAAGTTGTCTTTCATTCGGTTACTAGTGAATTCTGGGTGTTTCCAGCTTCTTGAAACTTTACTCAAAAATTGGAAGAGATACCAAACTAAAGCAAAACACACACACACACACACACACACACACACACACACACACACACACACACACACACACACACACTTTATGAAGAGTAAAGAAGCAAAAATACAATGCCTAGTTGTGCAGTAGACCACCTGCATGAGAAATTACTATTTTAAGTACTCCATGAGAAGCAGAGGTGAGTTGTTAAGGGGCATCCTTTGGGTTATTCTCTAGTTTGAATGATAAATTTTGGTATTTAACTTCTTCTCTGCTCCTGTGCCTTCTCATGATGCGTAAGATTTTACTCATATATGTGTTCAATTTTACGTACACATTAGTATGATTGGAGATTCTCCTTAATTTTTTTCTTAGAAGACTGAGGTTTCCTTTCTGCACTTGTATTCAAAATCAGTTCAGGCTGAAGGTTCTCCTGATTTTTATATCCCAGATATTTCTAAGAATGTATTTGAACATAAACTACCTGCAAGAGGAACACAGCTAATGGAAACTGGGGGGGGGGGTTATTCCATTGTTTAGTAGATGTTCCGGCAGGTGGGAATCCCAGGTTGACAGCAGGTTGCTAAGTGCACTTTGAGGGGCTGTGTTTATTGGCCAAGTCAAGCCGTGTTCCAGGTAGCTCAGCAGCTGCTCCCTAACTCTTCTGCCTCAACTCCATGGACATGTGGTGAATTTAAATTTATGTATTTGATTTCTTTCAAAGATGGTTTACAGTTTTCATTATATAAAGGTTTCACTTCTTATACCTTAGTATTTTTATATTTTGTTGCTATTTTCACTGAAGTTATTTTACAACTTTTGCATTGTTTCCATTCTATTTATGTTCTGTTCTAGTGTATATAGATAGAACTAATTTTATATATTGAACTTTTTATTATAAATTGCTAAATTTGATTCCCTCTAACAATTATGCCTTGGTTTCAGACAATCATGGAGAAAGCAGGTCCTGTCATTAGAAAAGTAAAATGGTTTTACCTTGTCATTTCCAAAGTGGTTGCATTTTCTGTCATTTTCTTCTCTAATTTCCCAGACTAGATTTCCATGATAAATTCACATACATTCAGCAAGAGAAGCATACCATGGCATGTGTAACATTCGTGAATACCTGAATGAATGGACAAATGATACTGCAACTTGTGTCCTTCATTAGTAATAAAAATTTCTAACTGTCTTGTGAAATTTGTTCATTTGTTGGCATTAAAGTAAAATAGCCTAATGGAGTGAGGTTAGAAGAATTTGCTCCTACACTTTATTTTTTAAAAATTGATTTTCATGAAATATTTCACAGAAATCATTAGAAAAACATTCTGGATGTGACCTTTCCAGTAGGAATGCTCTATAAGAATTGATGATTAACTTGATTTCTTTCTGTAATGGTATTCATGATTTTCTATGTATCCTCAATTTTGGTACTTTTTGTTTTTCTAGGACTTTCTGTTTTTGTGAATTCAGTTCAAATCTGTCATTTTTTAGTTGATTTAAATCTTAATTTTTTCTTGATTTGTCTCATGGAAAAATATTATAGGTCTTCCGCTATCCAATTTTGGTTTCATTGATTTTTCTCTATATTTTATTATTTTTCTATTTTCTCCTATCTTTCATTTTATCACTTTTTTGATTTTGACTTATTTTAATCTTAATTTTTTCATAATTTTTAGATACCTCTACTTGATTGAAACTTTAGCCATTTAATTATCGGAATTTACATCTATGTATTTCTCCCCAGCCACTAAGTTATTTTTCAGCAATACTGTCCTACCACCTTCATTCATTTGAAGGTAATTTATTTAGTGATTTTTTTTGACAATTTGGTTATTTATGGGCAAGTTATTTATCTTGTATGTATTTGTGTGTATGCCAAAAAATTATTATGATTTTGGTTTATAGTTAATAGATCAGACAACATAATATTTTATTGCTCAGCTGCATAAATTTATTAATGCTTATCTTATGAGCTTTTCTTTTCTGATGAGCTTTTTAATAAAACAAAACTTCTGTGTATTTCTATTTTACATATCACCTGTGTCTGTATAATATAACCTATAGATCCTTTAAATATAATCAAAACCCTACATGCAGTTGGAAAGAATGTATATTCAGCAATTTGGGTTGAGTGCTCCATAGAAGTCTGATGTTCTAGTTTGTAGAAGATGCTGATTGGCTTTTCTATATCCTAATGGATCTGTCAAATTACTTTCCATTATTACAACAGGGATACCAGTTTTAACTGATAATGTTGCCATTTCTATTTTCCATTTCAATTCAATAAATTTTCCTCTATACATTTTAGATCTCTGTTCTTATATGTGTATATTTTCATAACACATGTTTTCCTAGAGAATTTATGTTTATCATTATAATACTTCCATATTTATTTCTAGCAACATATGTAGCTTAATGGTTGATATAAATAATTCTACACTAGCTCTCTTCTGTGTAGAGAAATATTTCTTTTTCTAAAAGTATCTCTTTTCAATATTTTACCCTCAGCCTATTTATATCTATGAACTCTAAATATTTCCTATAAAGAACATTTATTTTAATCAGGTATAATTTTAATCCATACCCCACACTGTCTAATTGAAGAGCATAGTATATTGACATTTGAGGTTATCACTGCTATGACTGGATTCATGTTAAGCACGTTGCTGTTTGTTTTTGGTTTGAGATTTCTCTCTTGCTCCTGGCTTTTCATATCTTTACATTCTTTTTGACATCCCTGACTTTTGTCTGGTAGAAAACTAACAGACATATTCTTCCCTACCAGAATTCTTAAAATTTTGAAATATCTTTATTTTTAATACTTCCTGCCTCTATTTAGTTTTGCTTTAACAAAGATGCATACTTAATATTCTATTCCAAAATTTACTTATTGAAGTTCTGGAGTCAAGGACTGCATATGGTAAGGGCCTTCTGGCTACATCATCACCCAGTGAGAGGAGCATGCCAGACTATACCCAGAACAACATGAGAGGGGCAAGCTCAGCTCCAGAGCCTGGAATTAATGTATTCATAAGAGTAAACCCTGTATAAACTCACATTCTCTTAAATATTCGAACTCCCAGCAGTAGCACTGTAGCAGGTGAATATCAACAGGACTTTAGACAGTTGTTTATTCCACAGAAGTGTATCCCTAATAGGTGGGTTTCAAACATGAATGTAGCCCAGTGTTTCTCTAATAAGAAAATAGTGACTCTTTTCCAACATATTAGCTCTTAGGTTGACCTCAACTGCTTGCTAGCTTTTCTTAAGCATTATTTTTTTCTCACACATAAATTCTGTCTATATGTAAATTAATTTGGACGTAGTAATAATTAAAACATTAGTATTAAATACTTTACAGACGGCTAGCTACATGGATGTTACTCCTACTTTTTATCCTTACTTAATTGACTCACTGCCAGGTGGAGTATTTATTTTCAAATTTTATCAGGTTTCAATCAGATATTCCCAAGAATGTCTAAGTGTTAGAATCGATGGAAGAAGGCACAAAATTGAGTGGCTACGTGTTTCAAGATGGGAACTTCTGATAGATCAAAACATGGTAGGGCGATGTTCAAGCTTAACCCCTATTATACTAGGTACATTTTGAGTTTCCCAACACATACAGACTGCTTTTTATTTCTTCTTCTATGTTTTTGAATGTTAGTCTTAATGCCGCTGAAAAAACCTACTTCATAGGTTAGTGCTTTCCATGTGCTAGTACTCTGAAGCACTGGGATCACCACACTTTTTTTTTTCTGTCAGTGCAGCATGAACAAGCGAGAATGGTTTGTGTCATGATGTGGAAGTCGGACATTCACTATCACTAAAGGAAATGTCCTTATGATTTACAGAACTGAGAGACGTTCATGGTATAAGGGCAACATTTCCACTTTCTGCTTCACTGTTGTGCTTCAATATAGCATCATTCTTAATTTCGTTGTATGCCACCAGCTACAGCTAACAGTTCAGCTGACACATACAGTGTTGCTAGCTTCTGTTAATGTCTTTTCCCTGAGCCCAGCAACATATTGAGCATTTGTGAGAGTTGAGGTGTTTTTGGTTATTTTAACTAAAGTTAACCTGATTATGTTTAATAAATCTGTTCAGCTTTTCTCTCAAAGCACAAGTTGTGTTCTGAGTTATTTCACATTTGATTTATAAACAAGGAGAATCTTCCTTGACTTCATCTTTTATGTTGTTTCTTTTTTAAGAATTAAAAATAAAAGGTAAGGATTATAGCCTGGAATGAAAATATCAGAAACAAAATACAAAGTGGAAAAAATACATTCCACACCTATCCTTCCTCCTTCAAATAAGAATGTCTACTGGGTCTGACAAATTGCAATGAATCTGTAACCAAAGGCTATTTCCCTTTTCCTAGTTCAACCTGTCCTCTGAAGGGTGTTGTGGCTTGAGTCTTCCTCTCTACAGAAAGCAATGCATTGCAGATTGTGTGGGTGATGCAATGGCTTTTGTTTTCTCCTTGATTTGAAATACACTTGCAACTTTCTATCAACCCAGGAGTAGGATTTTGATTTATGATTTTATATTGATTTTAATTTGCTTCATTATATTATTGGAGCCATTGAAGAAATACATAAAACAGGAACATTTGATAAGTGGAAAGATGTCTTTCATTGGCACTCAAACCTTTGAGATTTCATTCTCTTGTAGCTCGAATGGTTCTGCCAATCTACTTTTCATAATTCGAGGTAAAAGTGGTCTTTGGAGTGTCCCTCGAAGCTGTGTTCACTGGGATCTCAGCTGCACACCTGGGGAACAAATGCCTGATGTTCCTTTGGGTCACTCAGCAAAACGCATATTTCCTTAGGTTTTTGTCCCTGCTCCATCCTGCTGTGGGTTGCCAGTGGTATGCATGTAATTCACTGGACAGCTTGTTTGTTATGTCAAGTAAAGGCTTATGCACGTTTGAAACACTTTGGAAGCTGTAGGATTAGATAATTATTTAGAAAATTGCTTATGTGAAAAGTTGTTGAATTGAAATGTTTTCCAAGCAATTTCATTTCCTTCCTAAAAAAATCTTTGCCCTGCATTTAAAGATTAACAGAGCTCTCAGGCTGTCCTTATTTTTCAGTTATAAAATTTGTAATTAAGGATGCATTTCTGGCACAAGTGTTAGATGTTTAATACATACTCATTGAATATATAGATGAAAGATAAGAATAAACAGAATTTTCATTATGTAAGACAACACTTTTTTAAAGCTGAAGGTGAAAGAAAGCAATAAATGTGCTGTTATTTTAGAGTTTTTGAAAGCATTCTAGTTCTCACTTATTTAGGGATACAAATTTTGATTTTAATGTGAAATGTTTACCTCTGGTCCATGTGGTGGTGGTGGTGTGGGAAGGAATAGGATGCAAGGCTCCACCTCCCAAATTTCCATCAGCTTGGGGTCAAGCATTCAGAACACACAAGTTTATGGAGGACAACTAATTGAAATCACCACACTCAGGTAGCTTTCTTCTAGGTCCAGGTGCCTCAACCATGTGATGGTGCTACTCACAATTGCTGTGAGACCTTCTAACGCAACTAACCTAATCTAGCAAAATCCCACAGAGACATGACCAGAGATGGGTTTCCATGGTGATTCTAATCCTGTCAAGTTGACAATCATGTGTAAACCATCACATGCAGCTCTCTGTTTAATTGATTTGGTTTTCTCAGTCAGAATAGGCAATGTGCTGCTGCAGTAACAAAGCAAGGGTGGTGTAGGTGAGACAGTGTGCCAAGGCTTCTGAGGGTTACAGGTTACTGTATTTTAAAATATTCCTTTTATAGCAAAAATTAACATCACACATGAATGACAACAGCAACTATCCCACACGTCTGCAAAGAAATGAACATTAGACCCTCTGCTATGCCAGGTTTGTGCCTTCAGATGATGGACTTTCCCTCCAAATGTGTGACCTGAAATATACCTGTCCTCTCTTATCTTGCTTTTGTCAGGAATTTTGTCACAGCAGTGAAAAACTAAATATTACTAAGGTGGAATGGCACTTCCTCCCAAATGTTGTGAAACACTTGTCCATGACCAATGGACAATAGATGAAAGTGACCTAAAACACAGACCTGAAATAAAACTGGATGGGAGATTTAAAATCTACATACTTCTCTTTTTTTACTTCCAAATGTGGTGAAGATTTCAGAAATGATCATTAATATTCAAATTTTTTCATGACAAATATAGGCACATACTTGCAAATAATGTAAATAATTATATTAATGCACTGGATTTTGATGTTCATATTGAAGTGATGCAAATATACTATCTCTGATTTAAATTCTCACTGGGCAGTTTGCCACAAAGAACTATGGCAAATTCTTATGAGGAGACAGGAGGAAAATCTACCTCAACAGACCAAGAAATGTGACCATAACACACGTGATTCTATGTACAATACTTGTTGTGGCTCAAAAGTTCTCTCATTTACTTCGTTTAAAAGTCTCTGGAAAAAGAAAGTCTCTGGAAACATTGTGTTAGAGAACAGATCACAGTGTTTTAGAGCACAAAGCACCAATATGAAACTTAAATGCTATTCATTTATTTCCCCTGCACCCTTCTTGTCCAACACCATCTCCTGACCCCACTGTCACCATTACACCCTTAATATTTTGCCCATTTACTCATGTATCTCCTATACCCTCCCTTCAAAACCTACCCTTCCCTCTCTCCCTAACTGTCCCTTTCTAGATTCATGGCTTCTACTACTGACTATCATTCCACCTTATGGCTCTACCAGTTTTCATCCCCTCCAACAATGAAATAGAGTTCTTCTTTCGCTCCCTACATCCTCAAAAGCATTTATTGTCATTTGATTTCATTTTTAAAAAGATATTTGCTTAGTTGTGCATTTATTTGAGAGAAATAAAGAAAAGTAGAGAGAAAGAGAGAGAGTGGGTGTATCAGGGCCTCCTGCTGCTGCAAATGAAATCCACGTGCAGGTGTCACTTTGTGAATCTGGCTTTATGTGGGTACTAGGGGATTGAACACAGGCTATCAGGCTTTGCAAGCACCTTTAGCTACAGAACCAACCATCTATCTAGTCTCATGTGATCAGAATAAGATGAAATATCAAAGTAGTTTTTAAAAATATTTTATTTATTCATTTTCAAGGAGATAGATACAGAAGAGAGATAGAGATAGAGAAAGAGAGCATCAAGGCCACCACCTTATGGGTCTGGCTGATGTGGGTACTGAAGAATTGAACCAGGGGCCTTAGGCACTGGAGGCAAGTACTTTAACCACTGAGCAATCTCTCCAGCCCAAAGTAGTTTTAAGATACTTTTCCATGTTGGCTAAGGATGTTGAATAGTTTTTAAAATATTTACTGACCATTTGTATTTCTTTGAGAACTCTCTATTAATTTCTATACCCCATTTTTGAATGTGTTGTTTGATTCCTTATTTTTTTAGTTCTTTGATTATCTTAGATTTTCATCCTCTGTCATGTGTATAAATGACAAATATTTACTACCATTCTATAAGCTTCCTCTTGGTTATTAACAGTGGCCTTAGGTATGCAAAAGCTTTTTAGTGTCATGGATTTTTAATTTAATTTTTATGTATAAATTTCTGCGTACATGTGTCTGGGATAATAGTTCTTTTCATGCATGTGGGATGCATTATTGTGGTAAAAAAGATTATATTAAACTAGCGTTTTATATATATATATATATATATATATATATATATATATATATATATATATATATACTATTAAGAACATAAAATGAATGAATGGTAGCATGAAAATATTTGTAAGCTAGGACCCAAAATTGTGTTACACGATCTAACAAATACATAGCCTTAAATTTTTATCAAAAAAAAAAAAAATACTTGGTGAATAAAGTGAAGGATGTTCAGTTTGAAAATTACTATAGCTAAAAGAGAAAAAGAAAAAATGATGAACAAATGTTACATCATTCAATAATTAAAATCAGGTAAGTATAAAACCCATTATTTAAAAGTGAGACATATACTTCAAAATTTTCATGCATCAATAAAAGGAAAATGCATAACATTGGTAATTACAAGGGGAACTGTATTGATATCAAACAAATTTACAATTTTAGATAAAAGTATAGTGAGAGCTATTTTAAACATTTTATTGATATTTTTTTATGTGTACCAAATGCATTTTGAGCAGAATCCACACAATACTGTTTACCTATCACATCAATCACACTGAATCTTTTCTTTATTCAAATTATTCTCTCTTCTATTTTGATGTCTTTTGTATCTTCTTTCCCTCTCCTTTTTTCATCTATTTTGAAATGTTGGTGGACCAAATAATGTGTTGATCTGGTGTACTTAGAGAGGTATTGAAGGGTCATGAATTCAGTGGCCACTTCATATTCAGAAGATAATATTCCAAAACATTCCTTCCAATCATCTGGCTCTTACATTGTTAGCAGCTTGTTCCGTGATTTTCTTTGTGCTGTGGAGGTCATGATAGAGATGCCTCATTTAGTGCTTAATACTGAACAGCCCCTTATTCTCAGAAACTTGACTGGTTTTGAATCACCCTGATAGTCACCACCATCTGCAAAAAGAATCTTCCCTTTCCAATGGTGAGGGCGGCAACAGTCTTTGATAATAAGCACTTAAAGGGCAATTTTATGGGCACAATGTATCCCTTTCGTCAAGCATAGGTCTATGACCTTTCTAGTCATAGGAACTTGAACTAGGTTTGCAGGGCCAGGCATAAATTCCCTCCTGTCGGAGTAGCCTTCAATTCCAAATTGAGTTGTTGATTACCTCCATAACAGTCATGCCACTATTGCACCACTGGGCACATCTTGCCTAGGGAGTCACATGTGTAGTTTACATTGTGGATCAACAACTGGATAAGACTATTAGTAATGTTTCTCTGCGAGCAGCCTTATAGCACTTTCCCATATTATGACAGCTACCTAGCCAGAATGATGCTTCTAGCTAGGTAACTGCTGAATCCCTCACTATCCAAACACCAAAGTATTTATTATTTTCAGCAGTATGGGCCTGCCAACTTGTTCTGGTGTGAAATCAAGAGGATTAACAATACCTTGAATTGTTTGAGTGGTCTCATTGGTCACCCAACTATTAGCTCATTAGGAAGTGGCCCATCGAG
Source organism: Zapus hudsonius (assembly GCA_004024765.1). Lineage (NCBI taxonomy): Eukaryota > Metazoa > Chordata > Mammalia > Rodentia > Dipodidae > Zapus > Zapus hudsonius. The sequence goes on along the minus strand of PVHP010001784.1, from coordinate 81,002 downwards.
GCACAGGAGTTTGTCTGTAACAACATCTGAATTTTTGGAACAGTATAATTTTCCCCTCAGGGTTCTTCTGCCCAAACTTTCTGTGTGTGTGTGTGTGTGTGTGTGTGTGTGTGTGTGTGTGTGTGTGTGTGTATTAACATTTACATGGGTTTCTATTTTTTTTCATAAAGATTTTAGTCTCCACCCTACCCCATCCCCTACATATAATTAAACCTATTTTTCTTTAGTATTCTGCACCTCTATGTACATATCTAGTCCTCCTTCAACTTAACACCTCCTATTTCACCCCATATTGACATCTTTGTAGCTATGTGGTCCCCAATAACTTTAACTTGCATACAAATATAGAAATCTGAAGTTTCTTCATGACTCCTATCTCCTTTCCTGTGATTTTATCTTCACTGATAGACACATACAGTCCCTTTACTGATTCCCTGTGCATTTGCTTATCAGGTAAATTTACACATCCCTCTTCAATGGAGTTCTCTACGATCAACAACATTATTTCCTCAGCATGGTTGCTTGGGCTATGTGGCAAAAGTTTCTGAAATGCATTCCAAGTTCCTGTCCAAGTTCGAGCTCTAGAGCTGCCTCCCTAGTCCTGACCTGATACATTAGCCTGAGGAAACACGTGGCCAGAGCTGAATTCAGTCAGCAGTTGCCCACGTTTGCTAAACATTTGGAGTTGTTGTTAACATAACCTCATATGTATTGAGCAGGCATGTTTAGTGTAGTTTATTTTGTACTCAATCGGGCAAATGATTTGTCAGAATAATCAAAATAAACCAAAAGCATTAGGTGTTTTTCAACTTCATATCTTTACCCTGAGCTAGTGTGAGTCTTCAACAGAACTGTTCGTGTCACTTTTTCTGGATCGCACCCAGCCCTCTCAGGGTTCCTGAGGGACATTATCCCATCCCTGGTTCACAGTGTGGCTGGTCATCCAGACATTCCTTTATGTGTGTCTTCGGCCAGTGATTCTCTCCTAACAGACAGCCCTAGTTGACAGAGAGTTTAGAGGCTTTCTTCTAGCTAATCTGTCAATTTTTCTCACACTGTGTGGCTGCTGTGAACGAAATTGGAGCTGTTATACTCCGAGCTTTGATATAGTTTGTAAAATGCAAGGTGGAAGACAGTCGACCAAACACAGCATGATGGTAATTTCTTGGAAACGACTGATGTGCTACCATCAGTACTGACTTTATTTATTTTTTTTAATCTTTGAAAAAACTATTATGGTTGCAGTATTATCTTACTTTCATGGCAACAGTTCAAGTGTCTTTGGTTTGACTTTTAAGATTCCATATCATTTAGTGTTTCACATTTATTTTCCACATTATTTTCCTGGAGTTCAGTGAAAATCAAATTGAAGATGAATCTTGGAAGGAATGACGTGATGTGTTTAAACCAAGAACTTGAATAAAATGAGATGCATTCATGAGAATAGTATATAAAATACTAGAAGTATTATTTAATTGAACTATTATTTATAGGAAGAACATTGGTCATGTCCACATCAAGAATGTTAGAATATCAGCAATATAGAAAAAAATATCCTTTAAATCATCAGAGTTCCTAAACTGAGTAGGACTGTAACATAATTTTCCTCATTTCATAATTTTATTAGTATTCCTAATTAGTATTCCTAATATGTGAGAGCTACAGGTATTATATTTCAATTGAGACTGCTTAGAGACACAGGATAATCTATATGCATTTCTTTTTAATTTTATGTATTTCAGTTGTATGTCTGTTTATATTATTAAGGGGCTAATTATGTAATCCTGTATTATACTAACATTTTAAGACTAAATGTACTCTTGGCATCACTATAGTTACACACAATATAAAAACATTTTGTCAACAGTAAACCACATAACCAGGTGTAGTGGCCCAATATGTAATCTGAGCTATTTGACAGTCTAAGGCAGAGGATCAAGAGATACAGGGAAGCCTGGATAACATATAGTGAACCTAAACTCTAAAACAAAACAATAAAAAAATCCCACAATAAATCCACAGAATTTTAATGGAACTGAAATTTACTATTGTATAGTGGAAAGGACAGATAACATAGAGGTTCAAGAAAAGGAAACTGCGGAGGAAGAAAAGAAACTCTTTAAGAAAATTCACAGTGAAAACATAGCAAAAGCTTCTGTAGATATCTTCACTCCTGACAATGACAAGTTTCCATGGGTAGAAGGAACATTAGTGGTATACTGTCTTCTTACAAGCAGGCTATGGTAAAGTAATAAAACAAGCTCAGCACACCACCATGGTCATCTTCCTGACAGTCTTTCTGGAGCTGATTTAAGAAAGCAATGTTGGTAACACAGGTGGAGTACCATGCAAACTACTGTCCATGAAACCTTCAGTGGCCCTCATATACACTGAAGCTACCTCACCTTGAAGACCATCCCACAGGACAGGAAGAGGAGATCGAGATGGTCATGTTGCCAAAGTGGCCTCGGTATAGTACTATACACCTGGATGTGTCTGTGTCTTCCTTCTTAACAAAAGAAAACTTTGAAAACTAAATTTGAAGTGAAAAATATGTCACAGAATAATGATGTATAGAAGTATTTTGTTACAGATGCTTGTGTTTTTGTTCAAAGTGTTATAGAGTCTAAAATTTAGAATAAAACTTTATTATAAAATTACAGTATTCTAAAGATAATTAGTTCTTGGAGAAAGGGAGGTTTCTCAAATGTAGCTCTAGTGTTATCTGCCTGTATCCCATGCTTCTAACATTTACTGGGTGCACAGTGAAGCCCTAGTTCTTCACACACTTTGGCAGAGTCAAAGCAACTTCCAGTCATGTATGCTCTGAGCCAGGTAAGTGGCATTAAATATTTGTAATGTTTATTTTTTATCTTTAAACTAATCACCTTTTTGTCTTGGTGAGCATTGAACCAAAGATTTACATAGGCTAAGCAAATACTCTACCACTTAACTACACAATCAAACCCTTATTTAATTGTTTTTATAGGCTGGAACTTGCCAAATTGTTTAAGCTGACCTTGTGTGTTTGTGCTGAGGTTCACAGTCTGCCTTAATCTCCCAAATAGCTGGGAACACAGGCCTCTGCCACTGTGCTCACTATGATATTTCATACACTAACTATGTTTCTTCACCTTTTCTGTTTGCATGCATTAATACTTTGTGGTAGTTTGAAGGAATGTCACCTAATAGATTCATAAACTCCTGAAATTTTTTATTCAGCTGCCTTGCCGGAGGGGGTTTCCCCTTGGTAGGATCCCAGGGTCTAAACCCTAAGGTGTTTCTGGGGCAGATCTGGAATTCTAGCTATACATATGCAAAGAACAGTCTGAAATCAAGCTTGGAATTCCCTGTTGTATCTGGCAGTTTGAGTGTACGTCCTTGAGGTGCTGGTAATGGGTTTGCCTCTCTGCTTGGACCTGTGAAAGGGGGCCAGCCTCTATTGACTTTATGGAACTTTCCCCGGATCTGTAACTTTAATAATCCTTTCCTTCCATAAACTATGCCTGGTTTGGAGGTTCATCCCGGTGTCCTGTAACTGACTATGACACACTTGTCTTTGGGGTATGTGTATTTAGCTTAGAAACAAGAGCATATAACCTAGATAGAGAGTGAACTACACCATCTAGTTTGTGTTTATACATTCTCATTCACACAGTGGTAGAATTTCATAATGGCACATTTTTCATAATGCACCACTTCCTACATGCTAAGGAATACAGTATCTTATGTCAATTTATGCAATTTAGTGATCCAATCATAAAGACAGAAGGAATATTCAAAAAGAAGACCACATAAAGTTTCTCATTGTAGCAAGTAGATGGTGGGCTATAAGTATTGTTCTAATTATTTTATATTTATTTTTAATACCCATAAAGAATATGTGAAGTTATTACAGATTAACAGCCAATAGTTTGGATGAGCGATGTTTTCTGGTCAAAAGCTAATAAAGAGTCTTCATAAAAGTTCATCTGTTCAATCTGCCATTTGTAACATAAATGACTACCTGGTATCTTGTTATGTTAATATTTCAGAGCAGATTTCTATTTTAGATCATCATGAATCTGGATATTGTTTATTACTATTTTTCTTATATAACTGGTGATTTATATATCTTGTTACAGAAAAGAAAACGATAAATACCTTAATAAATATACCATAGCTAAATGAGACAGTTGGATAATGGTGGATATACTCAAGGAATGAGGTCAGATTTGGTTTTTGAACATTTAAAAAAAATATTTTGTTTATTCATTTTTCAAGCAGAGAGAGAGGGGGGAAGAGAGAGAGAGAGCACCAGGGCCACCACCTTGTGGGTCTGGCATATGTGGTTACTGGGGAATTGAGCCTTAGGCACTGGAGGCAAGTGCCTTAACCACTGAGCCTTCTCTCCAGCCCCGGTTTTTGAACATTTTGAGGTCTGTGTTTCATCATGTTTAGAATGAGAAGATGAGTTAATTATCCTTAGAGAACCCTTAAGCTCTAAAATGTTTTGTTACATATCAGTATTCACAGAAGTGTTAATGCTGTATCCAGAAAAAAATAACTGATAGAAACTACTTGATGAAAACCAATCATTTATGAAAATGCCATTATCAAACACATTATTTTGTGCAATTATCATACACTAATTTAAAAAGACTTATAAAGGCTAATAAAAGAAGCTAATCATGACAAATTATAGAAGTCATTAGTCATACAGGATAGAGAATCTTGAATGTATATAGCTTATCAACCAAATTTATGATTTTTGTTTCAACCTATATTGATGACTTGATTGCATTAACTTTTGATTCTTAATATCTACAATTCACATTAATATTGGGTTATTTCACATTTTCTATGTAGTACAAATGAATATGGTCTTATAACTGATCTTTTTAATGTCACTTTTTCCATATGGTTAATTAGTGATTGCCACATCAATTTTTAACATGACACCAGTCATTATTCCATTTTCCTCTACCTTGCTAACTAGGACTAATGTCCCAAGATATTTGTTCCAATTGTGTTCATTTATGGCTGCTATAAGCTATTCTGAAGTATACAACAGTATGGGTTAAAACCATGCAGACTGCTTGCCCATTTCTAAAATTATTAATGCTACTAAAACCTAGGGAAAAGAAACACATGAGACTGCTTTTGGTGAATAATTCCTTTATATATTGTTATCAATTCCTTTGCTTTAAAGAAATCGAATTAGTATATCCTGTGTTCACTTGCTCTGCAGGGAGAATACTTAAAAATAATTAAAATAATTATAACAGTAATAAACTATCTTAAAATTATCTGGATAGTCTATCATTTCCTACAGTGCTTTTATTTGAATAGGAAGAGCAAATAGTAAAGGCTCCTGGGATAGGTTTTAGAGAAATGTTGGATGAAGTTATAAAGAGTCATGTGGGGACCTTCAAAAGTATTTTGTATAGGATCCATCCTGTTCCTCAGAATGGATTATTTTAATTCACAAGGCACTACTAACTCATTTTTCTCATAAATGCACATTTGTTTGAAGCATTGTCCTAGCTATGAAATGTGACTTAGGGTTATTTTTAGGTAGTGTAGTCCAAAAATAAATAAACAAATACCCTCCAATTCATGAGTCCAATAGCTGTGGCTTCTGCTCATATCTCTAAAAATTTATAGTCAAGTGTTACAAGAAAGTCGATTTATATTATACTGTTCTTATTTTTAAATGATAATAGCAGTTCCCCCATAACTGTTATGATAGTGAAAAACTAATCTTATCATGGTGACTAGCACTTAGGAAACATTGATAAAAGCTATGAGATGCTCAGTTTACTAAATTTTGTTAATGAACATGCAGTGTTACAAATTTCAATAAGTAATATTTTAATACTTTAATTTTTCTTTCAGCTTCAGGTTTATTCTGTTTTAGATCATATCAGAAGTCTTCATTTTCCTAGTCTCTGAGGTTCAAAGGTATGAAACAAGTGAATTTCATTGTGATTGGTTAAGGAAAATGGTGGTAATCTATGTAAGCTTAAAAATAATGTATTTACAGTTCTGCCATGTCACCTGGATGTCATAAGAGAAGTCAATCTTACATATAATTTGATATTTATTTTAAAATGACCACAGATAAAATGAGCTGCTATGAAATGGTATAGTTTTTTTTTTTTTTAAAATTCAAAACCCTCCTTCATGGTCTACAGTATGCACCAGGCATTTTGGAAGTAACGCATACACACACAGTGGGTGGGGGCACACAAACATCACCAACATCTGATGTTACTTTGGAAAATATATTAACTGCCAAGAGTGGCAGTTTTGCTGTATGTAAATCCTATGTCACAGGGTGTTACATAGGGTCACATGATTATACTTTATGTGATTACCACAGAATTTTCAGCTTAAGAGCCTTTGGGTATATATGCCTGCACATATACATTTGTATATGTTTAATGCTACCAAGACTGGAACCCAGGGCTATATGCATGTTAGGAAAGTACTCTACCATTGAGCTGTACCTGAAGCCCAAGGCTTTGTTTTAACATGAGCATACATGAGCCAGTGTTTAAAAAGAAAACAGGGACTCAAACACATACCTAGGCACTAGTGTTCATAGGGAATTGTGCACAGTAGCAAGATGATGAAAACAACTCTCCCAAAACACCCATTTATAGATTAATGAATAATCTAAAGGTGGCATATGCATACATTATACATGGAAATGTGTCATATGCATTATATCAACAATTTTTGTATACCCAAAATGTGAAAAATATTTCAGACTTCCTTAAAAGGGAATTCTGGCAAATACTACAACATGAATGGACCTTAAAGCATTATGCTAAATGAATTTTCTCGCCAGGCATAGATGTTGTTGCAGTCAGCTTTCTAGTTGCTGCGCAGAAAGAACCCAAACAAAAGCGGCTTGTAGAGGAATGGATTTATTTGGCTTACGGACTCGAGGGAGACTCCATTCTGGCAGGGAAAACGATGGCATGAGCAGAGGACTGGACATCACCTCTGCCACAGCACTGCAAACAGCAGCAGGAAGGTGTGCCAAACTCTGGCAAGGGGAAGCTGGCTTATCACCCCATAAACCCACCCCCAACAACACAGCTTCATCGAGGTTGTAAAACCCAAACTTACGTCAGCTGAGGATCGATCTATCAGAACACATTCAATTGTTTGTGGGGGACACCTGGATCAAACCATGACAGTCCGCCCCTGGCCCCCACAAACTAATAATCATACAAGATATAAACACAATATGTTCAGCTCAACTCTTAAGTCCCCGCAGCTTTCAACTAAGCCATAATACCAAAAATAAACCCATAATGGCACAGAAC
>PVHP010001784.1:0-73583 GCA_004024765.1 Zapus hudsonius | reverse complement strand
CACAGTCCAGGAAAATGTCATCCGGTACTGGCAGCTCGCCTTGGCACCCATCCATACTCCTGGAATTCACTGGGTCTCCATTGCAACCCACAGTTCATCCTCATGGCCCCATCGGGCTCCATGCAGGCAACCTTGCACACCTGCTTCACATGCCGATGGCCATTTTTCAAAAACAAAACTGTGTTGCAAATCCAACGACCCTGTCTTCTTACATTTGCCATACTCCACAGAACCAGGTGGGCTACCAACTTGTTAATCCAGGGGGGATCAAAGCAGTCAGGCCCCTTACTTCAGAGTCCTCATTCTTCCTGTTGTTCCAATGCAGACCAGCTGGCCCAATCTCAGTGGTTGTCATCTCTCAAACAATTGCAGGTGAACGGGCAGCAGTTTCGACCCAAAGATCTTCTGTCTGTGCCATCTCCATCTGATCACACCAGTCCATCTTTACGTAACACAACCCTGCACAGGTTCCCAGGGCACAGGCAGGCAGAACACAGTAAGCCTCTCACGCAAACTGCTTCTGGCACAGTCCTGACCAAGTTCTTTCTCCCCGTCGTAAGCCAAACCTCACAGTCCATAGTTCTCATTACATTCATGTCTTTAAACTCTGACCAGAATGATCCAATACGCTGTACTTACAGCACTGCAAGGCACCTCTTAGGCCGGGGGTTCAAATCCTTCCACATTCCTCCTGTAGATCACTTCCAGAAAACCAAAGCCACAAGATCAGTGTTCCAGCAGCAACAGATGACCCCACTTCTGGTACCAAAACTGTTGCAGTCAGCTTTCTAGTTGCTGCGCAGAAAGAACCCAAACAAAAGCGGCTTGTGGAGGAATGGGTTTATTTGGCTTACGGACTTGAGGGGAGACTCCATCCTGGCAGGGAAAACGATGGCATGAGCAGAAGGCTGGACATCACCTCTGCCACAGCACTGCAAACAGCAGCAGGAAGGTGTGCCAAACTCTGGCAAGGGGAAGCTGGCTTATAACCCCATAAGCCCGCCCCTGACAACACAGCTTCATTGAGGTTGTAAAACCCAAACTGCCATCAGCTGAGGATCGATCTATCAGAACACATTCAATTGTTTGTGGGGGACACCTGTATCAAACCATGACAGATGTATAATAAGAAAATACTACTTATGCTGGCAATTTGATTAGACAGATTAAAAGTGAAAAAAGTAGAGTTTAGTAGAGAGAACTGAAAACATTTGAGAGTCTAAAACAGGTTACCAGGGCCAAGGTGGTTAGTATTTAAGGACTACTAGTTTTTGGTTGAAGATGATGAAAATAGTTTGATAATGGTTATCATGATGATGAAATGATCTTGTGAATGTACATAGTGCCACCGATATAAACATATACTTACAAAAAGTGTTTGATGTTATATTACCTATCCATAATTTTTCTCAAATGTTAATAAACCAAAACATAGATCCTAAGCCATGCATAATGGTACATGCCTATAACCCCTGCATTACAAAAGTTTAAGTGTCTGATTCAAATCTGGACTAGAGTATAAAGTCCAAAGCCAATCAAATCTGTTAAAAAATATCAAAAAAACAGATCTTAAAATATTGAAAATCTGATCACAAAAATACTCTGTTCATGGTGTCTTTTTTATTTAATTAAGCAAGTAGCCCTATCTCTTTAACTTCTGAAATAAATCAGATCTTTGAAACAGATATGTGGGCAATCTCATATCAGTGCAATGTGGAGTGCTGGATTATCAGTGGATTCATTCCAGAGCATTCTTGGATCATGTCTAGAGGCTGCCACGTGGCCCCATGTTGCCTTCTCTACAGCACAGTGTCAACTTGATGAGCAAAGGTATTTTTCCTGCAAGAGCTGTCTGATCCCTGGACAGATTCATCTGGTGTTCCTGTCAGTAACAACAAGCACACACTTGAGGAGTTAATCTCTTTCTTTTTAATTTCATAGACATGCACCACTGAAACTATGATTATTATAGGATGAGGTCTCCTTTAGGAAAACTGGCCAAGGTAGCAAAATCAAGCTCATTAATCTATCATCAGAGCACAGACTATAATGGCATAAGGAGAGAAAGGCAGGAATGGCAAAGCAACTGGAAATGAGGATATCAGGGAGAATGTTTTTGGATGTTGTGTACTAGTGGAGATTCACTGAACATTATAAATGAGAGTTCAAATGTTGGTCCCTTAAAATTCTGTCTTCTAGTTCTTTTAACTTTATAAACACAGAATCCTAGGATTCTCTGTTTCTTTCATTGCTAGGAGCTCCTAATTAGAAGCAGTCATGTATTTGCTTTGCCATTATAAAAGGAACCATAAAAATACATATCTTGTATCTAAATAATGGGACTGGGATGATAGCCCAATGGTAAAGGGATCACCTTGCAAGCCTGAAGATGGGAAGACCTTCCTTAAGACCATGTAAAAATGCCTTTTAAGACCAGTGGTAAGTACACACAAAGGATGCATTTCTGGAGCTCACTGGCCAGACAGTCTAGCTTACTGGGTGAGACCCAGGCCAGTGTGAGACCCCATTTCAAAAAGAGGTGAATGACATCCCTAATACTCAAGGTTGTCTTATGGCCTTCACACACATGTGTATACCTATCTTCTACATGTGCACCCATACTTTCAAGGATGCCCCCTCCACATACTGGAAAATAAAAAAAAAAAAAAACTAAAGTAAATACACCATTGGGGATACAAGCCTGTATCACCACATATGACCATCCTCTATCCTCTGCCTCAACCTCCCAGCATTGGGTTCCTTACTGACCTTTAAGCCTTCTATGTTTAAGTAACACCCTAACCATAATGACTTAGGTAGATAACAGTGCATGTGTCTTAAAGTTCTAAGCTTCATTTCAAAATGGGTAAAGAAATTTCCCAGTAAGCATTATATGTTTGCATTCCTCATATGCCTGTGCAAGTGTTCCCAGATTGATGGCTATTTGCTTCAAAATTAGACAGGAAATCAATCCTGGAAATTATTGTGTATGTAGCTCAATTCAGCATGTTGTAAAATATTATTTCTGTTATCCCCTTTTTGCTTTTTAGTTGCTATTTCATTCTTCAAGATAATAGCAAAATAGTCAACGATACTGTAAATACATACTGATTTGGAAGATTTGTTTTGGAATTGTTTCTGAGTTCAGGAATTACATAACTTTGCAGCAATACATCTCCTTTCTTTTAGGAAGAAAATCAGGCCATGCTTCCGAATTTACTGGTGGTTCATATGTTGTTTCAGAGCCATCATAAGTCACTGTGTTATTGTTAGTCCTTCTGCTTATAAAGAAAATCATGGTATTTAGGACCATAGACAGCAATAAATATTCATACACATGTGAGTGGAAAATGTTCTTGGTTGAGTAGGGTGTTGGGAACTAATCTTGTATGATTATTAGTTTGTGGGGGCCAGGGGTGGACTGTCATGGTTTGATACAGGTGTCCCCCGCAAACAATTGAATGTGTTCTGATAGATCGATCCTCAGCTGATGGCAGTTTGGGTTTTACAACCTCGATGAAGCTGTGTTGTCAGGGCGGGCTTATGGGGTTATAACCCAGCTTCCCCTTGCCAGAGTTTGGCACACCTTCCTGCTGCTGTTTGCAGTGCTGTGGCAGAGGTGATGTCCAGCCTTCTGCTCATGCCATCGTTTTCCCTGCCAGAATGGAGTCTCCCCTCGAGTCCGTAAGCCAAATTCTCTTTCAGCTGGCCAAGATAAATAAAAGTTCCCAGTAGATAGAAGTCAGGGGCACATTTAGAGCCTTCCATATTCTGAACCATCAACTTGTATTACTTATGTATCACATCCCTTTGCATAAGCAAGTGATGGTGCTAAGAAAACCAGGGCCCAACACAGCACCTTGGCATGAGAAAAAAGCAAGCAAAACAGGTGAGAAAACAAGGAAAAACATTTTTGTCCCTTATCCCTGAAGCAATTCATAAAACCTTGCAGACCTTCATCTAAACTAGGCCATAAGGCCTTCACAGTTTAGAGGGGTCCTGACCTAATCTAAATCCAGAGGAAAGTAAAGTCAATCAAGGTAAGCCAAGAAGAATCAGAACACAAAGACCCTGCTATCTCCTCTGCACCCCCAGTTTATCACCATTACATTACATTTGGGTTTTCCAGTCATTCTTTTCGAGGGTGTCCATCCAAACCCCAGTTTGTTTGAGTTCTTTTATTCGTCATTTCTGACTTGTTTCACATCAAACTTATATAAAATAAATTTGAATGCTTTTCTGCTGTTAGTATTTTTTTTTCTTCTTATCGGGAGTTTTACCATCAATCTTGGGATGATTGTGAAATCTTCTTTATACTGTTATTTCCCAAATTCTAGATATGTGCATACACTCATATTTCTTAATTTAGCCAGGAAACCATTTCTGTTGTTTGTTAAACATATTTAAACATCTGTTGGATTTTTATTTGACATGAACATGTGTGTAGTACGCATGCATATGTGTATGCATTTTCATATGTTGCTAGTCAAACATCTCTATGCAAATGTGCACATTTGTGCAGAGCCCAGAGGTGGGCAGTAGGCAGAAGAGGGCATCCTCTGACATAGGCCACCTTATATTTTGAGAGAGGGTATCTCAACCTTGTGATAATTTGAATGTAAAATGTCCTTCATGGTCTCATGTGTTTGTATTAAGCCTCATCCTTAATCCCCAGCTGATGGCTCATTTGAGAGGTGGGGCCTCGCAGGAGGAGATATGTCACTGAGCTTAGGTAGCTCTTGAGACCTTAGAGTCCTGCTCTACTTCCAACTGCTAGGTAGATCATTCTTGCTCCATTCTCCAAGTAGTTTTGATGAGCTGTGACACCCTTCTCTCTGGTCTGGCCATACTTTCCCCATTATGATGAAACTTACTCTCAAACCTGTAAACTGAGGGCTGGAGAAATGGCTCAGTGATTAGGGTGTTTGCCTGCAATTCCTCACAACTCAGGGTTCAGTGCCCCAGAATCCACATAAGGCCAGAGGCATAAAGTTGTGCATTAATCTGGAGTTGATTCACAGTGCCTAGAGGCCCTGGTACACCTATATTCATATTCTCTCTCTCATAAATATGTAAAACAATTTGATATTTAAAAAGATTAAAAAAATATTGTAAGCTGAAATAAACACTTTCCTTCCATACACTGCTCTGGCCAGCTTCTTGTCTCAGCAGCAAGGTAATTGCTACAAACCTAAAGCTCACCAATTTTGTTAGAATAGCCAGTCAATGAATTCTAGGGGTCCTGCTTACTCTTCTTCCCCAGATCCAGGATTATAGGTATGAACCCCATACCTGATATTTTTATGTGGGTCTCTGTATTCCCAGAACACTGATGGCACAGAGGCTAAGACCAAAGTGTTTCTTGGAAATTCCTGAACCAGACATACTGGCAAATGCTGTGAAGAAAATAAAAAAAAATGACTGGCCCTGCCTCAAATGAGGTGGAAGGTGAGGACCAACACCTGAAGGTTCTTGTGACCTACAAACATGTGCTGCATCATGCATGTACCCAAACTCACACACACACATCATACACACCAAGATTGTCAGTAAAAATTGTCATAATTTTAAATGATCATGAAAAGATTATAGAAATTATATACACATAATCATAAATATGGATCAATTCAAATTAAAATGTTTGCAAAATGAAAATTTTGTGAACCACCAAATGTGTTATAATTCTTTAACCTACCATTATCCTTATTTTTAAAGAATAAATTTGCAGTACAGAACCATTACCATGGTTTCCAATTATTGTTATAAATAAAATTTCTGCCGTAAATTAGGTTAAATTAGGTAAGTTAGGTTGTGGATGCCACAGACTGTTTCCTTCACACCCTCCAGTGGGGTCCCTACTGCTTGTGGTTAGTTATCTGTCGTATGTCCTTAGCTGGGACCAGAAATTAGGCCTGGGCCGCTGACCTTGACAAGGGCAGACAATACAATTTCTCAAGTCAAAGAATCAGGTACATTTTAGAAGTTTCCCCAACTCACATAACTTCACATAATACTGAACAGAACAACACTCTGTGTTATAGAAGTGTCTGTATCTTTTGGGGATTGTTAAAAATAGTTTTTACTATGCAGCAGCTTGATATTCTAAGCATGTATTAATTTACATGATCTTCATAACAGTTCCATGAAATTGTCAAGGAAAAAGCCCAAGACATTGTTCTCTACATACAACCAAAGATCAAACTTCTGTGAGCAGAATCTGTGGATTTCTCCCAACGTCCTGCCTTCTCCACCCCCATAAACACTCCCATAGAAGTTCCCAGATACATACCTATTACTTCTGTTCTGGCACCACCTACCTTCAGTCAGACTCAAATCTTGCAGGTTCATAGTTCAGTCACACAGGACCGCCCCACCCCCTTTAGATGCCAATCTAAAGATTAACCCTCTGATAATTTATCATCAATCAGCTACAAATTGGAAGTTCCCACAGGACATTTCTAGGGTGAAATTATTTACTAGATGGCCCACAGAATTCCGAAAATCATTTACTTATGTTTACTGGTTGGTTGTAGAGGATGTTACAAAGGAGGCAGATGAGTAGACAAATAGAAAAGGCACAGGGCAATATGGGCAAGCACTGTGGAGCCCCTGGAGCCTCCTGGGAACTCCACCCTCCAGGTACATTCCTTTGCAGCAACATGGACTCTCCACATGCCATCCTCATATTAGGCTTTATTATACAGATATTGTTGGCTCAGTCTTCAGCACCTTTGCTCTCTGGGTTCCATGTGTAGTCTTATGTCATGCCTGTCTCCTGCCAGCCAGTTTCCATCCTGAGGCTGCCAAGGTGGCGCAGACATCAACCATCTCATTAACATACAAACATGTCTGTATATTGTGGAGGTTCCAGAGCTTTATTGGGATCTGTGTGTCTGAAACTGGGTCAAAGACCAAGTATATTTGTCTTACTAAAAATTTCAACATCACAGAGGAGAATAGGGTTAATACTTTTTTTTTAATTAAAAGAAGCAACTACAGCACAGATGGGAGTTTCCTGGTGGTTATTCAGCTATAAAGTAGAGACATTAGTTTTGAAACCCAGATATTGTATTATTAACCACTCATTCTATGTTATATTTCTTTTTTTGAGTCAAGGTTATTACCCCTATGGAAGGATTAGGATTTTCTAATTCTAATTTTTGAGGTCTAGGCTCTAATTTATTTCTCTTTCTCTTGCTGTACCTTAAAGCAGGTACAACATTTTTTCCTCTATATTACAATACTCAAATGACAAGAGCTTATGGGAAATATCAAATTTTAAATGTCCAATATATTTTGATATCCCATCACATAATGTGACCTACTGAACAGTTGTGGAATGTCAGAAATTGGCATAATAGATGACTTGCAAATGTAGAATGACAGGTTGTCATTCTAACTGTGCCAAGATTTTGTGATAATGGTGAGCCCTGGAAAATCTCATTGTCTGGTTTCACAGATTGCCAATACATTGACATTTACCATATGGTTTCCCAGTGGGAAAGACAGTACTAAATTTAACAGAACCTGGGATAATTATCCTTAATGGAAATGTAGGGAGCTAAAATGTGTGCATTTCCATATGAGGTTTCAGTATCTTCATGAGTGCTACAGGCAGTGAATTGTAGTAGAAGTGGTATAAATCATTTATTTGTCAAGAGCCAAGTAATCACCTTATATGTCTGGAGTGGTGTGATGTGCTTTGTGAGAGGTATAATGGTAGATGTTCTTGTCATCTTCCATTGAAAAATCTCACCTGCCCCCAATTATTAAAAACATATGTACATATAATTATAAATGTAGAGTTGAAAATCTTTTGACTTTTTGTTGTTGTAGAGTGTTACAATTGATGATACTTTTCCACTGATTTGAAATCTAGGGTTTTTTTTTTGAAGCTAATGACTTATGGCCCATAATGCCAAGTTAATTTCCATGAATATTATGGTGTCTGTTATATGTTATTTGTAATAGCAATGTTTTGTAAAGATAAGTTTGAATTAATATTCTAATTCCACCTTTTATGAAGCTGTGTGTCCTTGTTTTATTTAAAAGTCTATCCAATTAATATCTACAAATAAATATAATCCTAATGACTGCAGAAGGACTTTCTTCCAACCCAAGTGCAAAGAAGACAATGTGACAAATTTTGCATGTGTATGTGTGGATGATGTAAATGCATATGGGTGTGCATGCATATATGTGAGCATTCATGTGAAGGCCAGAGTTCAATGTTTGGTGTCTTTATTGATTACTGTCTACCTTATCTTTGAGAAAATGTCTCTTCACGGAACTTGGAGCTCACGAAGATTTGGCTAGATAGCCAGCAAGCTCTCAGAACCCCCTGTCTCTCTCTCCCCAGCCACGGGCTTATCAGTTTATATAGCACTATACCAAGTTTTACTTGGGCTATGGGCACCCAGATGTAGGTCTTCAACTTGGCTGAGTAAGCACTTTGTCTGCTGACACATTCCTTCATCAAAACACTGTGTTTTTGCAAAAAATAAAAGCTATATTGGAGAGACAAATAACAAGGAAGCCCAATTGCTTTCCCCAAAAAGTTGGCAGCTGAGTACTAGCAGGAACAGAAAGGGGAGAAGTTGTATTTTGATTGGGTGGTGAGAAAGGGGAATTACTCAGTTGTAAGAAGTCAGCATTCTTTGTCTAGTGACTGGACCTGTGGGCTTTATGTGCATTTTCCTTGTGTCTTCCTCTTGGTACCTGGGATTACATGTGGACTTTACTGTGTCCAGCTTTGCACATTGCTGTTCTTAAAAAAAAAAAAAAAAGTAGGTTTCAAATTGTCGTTTAATATAGTTTGATGGCTTTTTAAATCGGGAAAGCTTCTTCAGCAGTTTGTGATCTAGGCCTTAAACTTGTTTCTATATATTATATTTGTAGAAGACTTTCAAATTCAACATTCTCTTCAAATTTTTCCAAAACAGAGGAGGGAAAGACACAGGGAAAAATATGACAAGTTTCTGTGTTAGGAAGATCAGAAAATACTGTTATCTGAGTAATTGTAGGTGTGACAAACTGTTCCACTGATTAACACACTCACGGAAAACTTTCATTTTGTGGCTAGGATGTTTTCCTTAAAATGTCCCTGGTTTCTGAAAGCTAGTCCATGTTCCACACTCCCTGTTTTAATACTACTTCTTGTTTTCCCTGGAACCTCATGCAGACTGTATTATGTGTCTCTATCCTTTTACATAAGCTGCCCTAATTTTGTTACTTCAGGACTATATAAGAAGCTTAGAATCTCGAGTGCTGACCAACATATCCAAGGCCATGTTCCTCTCAGTCACTTCTGTCTTAAGGACAAACACGGATAGATCTTCAGGCTGCTCAGCATGATCCAACCTTGTTTGTCTCATAGTTGAGATGCTAGATGTCAGTCTTCCAGGTGATGGTGCCTGAGGAACCTTCCTAGAAAACTTTGTTCACTGTGTAATACAGCCATCTCAAAGAGAGTCACTGGTGCTGGGGAGATGGCTCAGCGGTTAAGGCACTTGCCTCCAGTGCCTAAGGCCCAGGGTTCAATTCCCCAGGACCCACATAAGCCAGACCCACAAGGTGGTGGCCCTGTCTCTCTCTCTCTCTCTCTCTCTCTCTCTCTCTCTCTCTCTCTCTCTCTCTCTCTCTCTCTCTCTCTGCTTGAAAATGAATAAATAAAATGTTTAAAAGAGAGTCACTGGTCATTAGTTTAACTCGTCAGCTTTATGGCTCAGCAAAATAAATACACATTTTACCTATGGCAATTACTTTTCTCACTTTGTGAAAACTGCAGGGGCCATTGTTATTGAAATATAATCATGTTCTAACGGTGACACTTACTGCGCCCAGTGAAAGTTGTTTGATTATCTCTTAATAACTGGAAAGCCAGTTATGTATCATGTTATATTTTGTTTGCTTTGAGTGTGTGTAGGGAAATCCATTAGTGATCTCTGTGGTTGATATTATTCGTTGTGATAATGATTAAGGAATCAAATGACCATTTATTTGCATGTAGCTAGACAGCATGATTAGAAATACAATTCACTTCCTATTGAAAAATCCTGCATTGAAATTTAATCTCTCACTTAGTAATAGTTTAATAACATTGTTAGTACTAAATTATGTCAAGCAAAGCTAATGGAAATTCCAGAAATGATCATGGATAATTTAATGTCTATGTGATCTTTACCTCCCACTGAGAATTCAGGTTGGGTTTTAAGTACCCAAGAAGGAAGTAAATACCCATGTGAAATGCCTGCTGATACCATGATAAAAAAGGCCATTAATAACTTAAGCAAAGTAGGCTCAAAATAAGGAAACAACATTTAAATACATTGCACATTTAGAATGTGAATGGTGAATAAGTAGCAACCCTTTCTTCTTGTTGCAGCCAATGCCAATAACACATGCCATTCCTTACATACCCACTACAGGCTAAAGTGTCTTCAGTTTACATACATTATGACCTTTTATTTCATAAAATCCTTACAAAGTAGTTATTGTTGTTGTTATTTTTATTGTGTGTGTTTGTCTGTGAAGACCTGTGCTACAGTATACATATGAAGGTCAGAGGACAGGCTCCAATGTGCATCTTCACCTTTCAAACTTCCACTTTAGGTCACAATCTTTGTTTACTGCTGTGTATGTCAGTCTACCTGACCCATGAGCTTCAAGGATCCTCTCCAACTCATTATAGGAGGGCAGAAATTGCATGAGTTCATCACTAAGCCCAGTATTACATGGGTTTGGGGAAGTTTAAACTACAGTTATCACATTTAGTTAGCAAGCACTTTTACCCACTGAGCCCTTTCCACAAGCTCTCAAGAAAGGTTCATTGGAGGAAACTGAAGCTAAAAGGGCTCTGTTGTAGTCAGGCACAGGCCGCTGGGATGAATTTCCAAACCAGGCACAATTTGGGGGAGGAAAGTATTTATTGAACTAATAAGTCCAGGGGAAGTAAAGGAAAAAGGCAGGCTCCCTTTCACAGAAGCAAGCAGAGAGAGAAACCCACCACCAGCACCTAAAACAAGCAAGCGAACTGTCACACTATAACTCACAAAATAGCAGGACTGCCAGGCTTGGGTTCTGGATGCTGTTTTGCATATGTATCCCTAGAAATTTGCATCCACTTTGAAATACCTCAGGGCTAGACCCCAGGAGGCCAGGCCAAAGTGATACTTCCTCTAGCCAGAAGGCTGAAGACAATTCACAATTATAATAAATTCTGTTGGGGACCTTTACTCAAAACTACCACAGGATCAGATGCCTTTGTTGAGCTAATGCAAAGGTTCAGCACTCAAGATAAGATTCAAGTGTGACCACAGCGTATTTTATCCACTGTTAAAAGCCGCACTCTTTATGGTGGTTAAGTACAATGATGGAAGATTTGCAACTGGTAGTAATTTAACTTCCTTACATTTGTTTCCATGTATATGTGACCCCAGAGGGTGCAGTGTAAATGGAATAATCTTTCATAACGCCTAGTGTTGCCTGTGAAAACTAAAACTATTAGTAAGGTCTCATCTGGGTTTTGACTGTATTTATTAGAATCATGTTCATGTGACTACTTGTCACTTGGGAAGAGTTCTTTCTGTTCTGAATAAATAACCAACACACCTTTTGCTTCTGACATATTTGCCAAATGGCTAGATCAGGACATTTTTCTCCCTGGAGAAAAACCGTACTTTGTGACCTAGGCTGTATCAGCTGCCACTTCTTTAGATTCTGTTTCAGCTGGAAGCTTGGTTGCTGTTCTGGGCCTCTCCATTCTTTTCTTGTGCAACATCACTAGTGCACTTATGCTGAGAACAGCTGCATGCAAACGCCCAGAGATGGCCACTCAGAACAAAGAGTTTCATCCATTTTCCACCTGTTCGCCTAGTACTATCTTTCTGTCTGTTTTCACATGTGATATTTGGAGTTTATGGTAAAGATCCAAATTATTACTTAACAACTTAATTTTTTATGGCAGCAGGTAAAATATATTAAACTGAATGTGGAAAACAATGAATGCCTCATGATAATAAAAAGAATGATATTAATATTTGCTGGTATACATAATTGTTAGTTATAGAGATTCTCCCTCTAAGAGGACAGATGTTAGTCCTGTGGAGACAAGGGAGCTACACACTCCCTCATTTACTTCTGACAGAGAGGGAAACAGTTCTCCCTGTCTAAGCTAGACAGAGGGACCAGATATGCCTCTGATGCATGATTTATAACCTGCCTTGTCCAGATACAACTTTGATTTGTGACTTTATGACCTGCTCTGTTGCTGATCTAGCCCTTAAGCCTAGTAACTAGAGTCACTTCCACTGTAGCAAAGCTTTATCTATAGTTAGAGAACTCTCATGTTAAAATGCTATAAAAGTAAGGACTTCCCTTTGCTTGTGAGCTTCTACTTTTGGCCACCTTGAGAATCTCCTGCTGCAGAGTGGTCGGTGTTAATTAAGGACTTCTACCTAAAAGTATGTTTCAGTACCTCAGCAAACTGGGTCAGAGTCTTCATCAGTCATAAGCTGGGTCTTACCTTGACATGATTATCTTATTCT
The DNA here is from genome assembly GCA_004024765.1 of Zapus hudsonius. Taxonomy (NCBI): domain Eukaryota; kingdom Metazoa; phylum Chordata; class Mammalia; order Rodentia; family Dipodidae; genus Zapus; species Zapus hudsonius. The sequence goes on along the minus strand of PVHP010001784.1, from coordinate 61,038 downwards.
CTCCTCACAGCAGTTTAAAATGGATATAGAATAATTAGGCCTATTTTGTGAGAAGGAAGTTGAGCTTGAAGAAGGTGAGTGGAGGGTGGTCTTAATATCCTCAGTTTTGCAGTTGGCTAAGCCGATGTAACAGATGCAGTTCATTTCCTCATGTAATATATAATAGTATCCAAGAAGAAATCCTGGGTTCATTCCTTTAAAGGAATACAAATTAGTGTCTCTCTTACTGCTTCATCTCTATTCATGTGGATATATGTGAAATGAGAATTTATACTTGGATTTTTTTCCTAACATACATCACATAATATCTTTCTAATGAAGCACAAAAAATTCTTGTTTAAATTTGAGAGAATTTTAAACATCAGCCTAAATATTATAAGCAATTTCCTTCTCAGAGGAGAACACTTGATAATACCTTGTAGAAGGAGAACTTATTCATAAGACATCTCACCTTAAAAGTTAAAGTCATTCATTTGGGCTGGAGAGATGGCTTAGCGGTTAACACACTTGACTCCAGTGCCTAAGGCCCCTGGTTCAATTCCCCAGGACCCACATAAGCCATATCCACAAGATGTGGTTATCTCTCTCTCTCTCTCTCTCTCTCTCTCTCTCTCTCTCTCTCTCTCTCTCTCTCTCTCTCTCTCTCTTTCTCTCTCTCTTTCTCTCCTTGAAAAATGAAAAAATAAAATATTAAAAAAAAGTTAAAGTCATTCATACATTTAGTACATTTAAGGAACACCTGTCTTAGACTAGATTGCATTAGCCTCCATCACTAAAACTTGAGTACGACTAAACAGTGCATACCTTCTATAGCAAAAGGCAGAGTAGGAAACAGTGATAAACAGTGTATGATTGGTATCATTGTGGAACATATGTTGAGGAACCTGATGTCTTATAAGATACATTATGTCCTGAAATGCTACAGTTTTTTTTATTTCAAATTATTACTTAGTTTATTATTTCAAAATATTACTTTTCTATATTACCTACTTTTTCATGTTTTCTGTAGAAAGTATAACATACTAGTCATTTCATTTTGACTGCAAAATTCATGACTTGATTCTACTTTTTCTTAATGCTTTCTAAATTAAAAATTGACTATAGTATAATAGGTATCGGTCTATGATAATAAAAGAATAGTTTACTTGATCTGTATTTATCACCCAGGAGTACTTGCATATACAAACTTTCTTGCAAATATCTAGGCCATTAGAACAGCATAATTTTTTTAAAAAATATTTCTAATTGTTTCTCTTATGTTTTGGTTACTTTATTAACAAAGCCAAGTCACTATTGCAGAAATATAAACTTCAGTGAGTTCATTCTTTCACAACCAGCATCTAATTTCTTGTGACATAATAACTTAAAAGTAGCTCATGTAACGAAAGCAATTGAAAACATGTGGCAGGCAAAATGATAACCATTTAGTAACAGAAAGAAAGCTTCATAAAGCCTGAACTTATGTCACAAGATGAGGCTGCTTTTCACGTTGTCACTCTACTTCCAACCTCTCATTTGTCATGTGGAGCAAGAGCAAGGATGTGTGATATCTGAACAGCAAGTCTCTTTCCCTGGTTCCCACTAAACACTAGTTTTTATGCGAAGAATTCCAAAACTTCTTCTAACTCTCAGTATTGCCTTTCACTATCTGTAGAAAGAGAATCACATTGGTGAAATGAGAACCAGGTGTTGTTTATGATCCTAAATCTTTAGATAGGTGGGATGATAGTGTGAGAGGCCACATCTTCCTTGGAGCAACACAGAGCATCAGTACCATGAGAAAGACATATTGACAAAGAGGTCCTCTCAAGATTAGGTCCAGAAAGTTCTTCCTTTGCTTACCATTCTGCCCGTCTTTCTATTGTCTGTCCACTATGGTGAGGTTCTTTTACCAATGCTTTGACTACTTCTAGTGTTTCCTGGTATAGCTAGTATATATGGAATACCTGAGCTGTATTAAGAATTAATGATCAACTTGAAAATGGAAATAATTCTTGGAGGGTAAATTATGTTACTGTCTATAATATCTAAATAAAATTGAGGTTTTTATTAATAACTGAATTTCTTAAGATAATATTGCTAGCAAACCACCAATATCCCTTTCCCAGTAACTTATTCCAGTGCCTAGGCTTTCAAATATATATATATATATATATATATATATATATATATATATATATATATATATATATATATATATATATATATATATATATATATATATATATATATATATCATTATTTAGTGTAATATTAACATATGTTTTCAAATATTCATCATTTACCTAGATAGACAAATGCAATCTCCACTGTCATGTGATATATATGTCTACTATTATTTCTATTACTGATTGGTAAACAAATAGTTAGCTATCAATGATGCCAAAGCTATAATACAGAAGACATTTAATGCCACATCAGTGGATGTCTGTAATGCATAAAAATGAAATCAAATTTTTAGATATAGATTGAACATTTCTACATTTAACTTGTAACTGACCGTAGTCAACTAAAACAAATGGTGTGAAACTTGTGATTTAATTAACTTTAATGCAGCTTTTTTTCTTATTTTTTGTTATATTTGCTATAATTATATATAGAATGTTATATTTTGAGCCTTGTAAGAAATAATTGGCAAAAAGAAGTTACACTTCTATATGCATTGACAATAAAAATACTATAATTATCCTACTATTCCAAGTTTTTATGATATTTTCCTTAAGGTAAAAGTAATTGGGCATTAAATATAGACATGAATTATAGTTCTAACTTGCAAGAGAAGGCATAAACTTAAGAAGTGATGATGTATTTATAGATAATCAACAAGTATCACTTATACCCCATTCTATATTTAAATATATTTCAGAGTAGATTGGTGTTTAATAAAGTTTATAGACAGAGATTATAATTAAGGACCTTTAGTGAGCCCAGCACAACAAATCAATGTCACTCTTCTGGTTGCTTGAGGTGCCATAGACAATTAAAGAAGGCATAAACTAACTAGCTAAACTTTAACCAGTGATCAGTCATTTGACATGTCTAGAGGAAGTCGAATTGCCTTATCTGTTGGGCTTAATTTCTCTAATAAAAATGACACGTTTTTAGATGGAGATTTCAGAAGCTGATCTGTTCCAGAAGCATGGGCAGGTTGCATTTTGCTTTAATCCAATTCTCATAAACATTGTGTAGAGGAGTTTCCATTTAACATTTGTAGGATTAAAGATAATTTTCAGTGACCAGGTTCTCTTTATGTATTAAATTTTATTATAGTATTGTTTAAAATGGTAAATTATATGTGATGTTATTTTAGTAAAAACATAATTTACTCAGAAATGAAGTAAGTCATTTATGATAGGAACTTGGAGGACACATGGACACACTCATGAACATGAAGGTAAAAATCTATATATTTTGTGTAATTATGTGTATATTTTTTATTAAATAGACAAAAGAAATTTATTTCCTGGGAAAAATATAATCTGAGATAAAAAATATTTTGAAAGTAAACCTTAATTTGGTGATATTGAGAGAAGACATGCTATTTTCACAGAAAGAGTGTATTTTTGGTTGTTTTTATCTCTACTCTTATTCCTGGTAAAAACACATAAAAGACAATCCTTAGTTCATTGTTAATGTTTCATTACATTAAAACTTTCCCAATGTTTTTTTTTTCTTCGAAAATTGTATATTTTATTAGTCTGAATATTACAAAATGTGGTAAATCCTTCAGCCATTGTCCTCACAAAGGAAAGATGGGGGCATTGACTTGTGAAAAGTCAGTCAGCCAACGAGATACATAGCAGAGAATGCAGTCAGAAAATCCTTACCAGCCCTACCTGATTTTCATTTCCTCCTAATTCATTTTTAAGAAGGGATAATGCAGATCAAGTGCATATAAGCCTATCTTGAATAATGCAGTCAGTTTTGTACTCTGTTCTGGTTTCAGGGATCATTGGCGCTGACTCCAGAACATGCAGATGCACGGACGGCCCTAACAGGTAAGCTTCCCACAAAGGAAGGTTTTCTTGTCTCTGTTCACATCCTTAGTTTCTATGGAAAAATACAAAAACATTACTTACCTGTGATATCATGCGATTGTTCTTCATGTTCTTACAATGTTGGAGTTAAGGAAGGTAGTGGAATTACAAAAATGAATGCTTGGAACAAGGAACCAGAAATCATTCCCCTGTCTGTGGAGGAGATGCCTAATGTAGATTTTTCTGGAAATCTACCTTAAATGTGGCAATCCAAAAACTTTAGAATTTGGCATTGTGGAGAGTATTCTGATTAAATTAAAAGTTTTTTTTTTTTTTTGCATTTTTGCCAAGTGACTGTATAGGAAATGGTTTTAGCAGAAAAATGACAACAGATAATAAATGCATTACATAAGTATTTATGCTTTAAAGATGAAACATTGTGAATGATATCTGCCTGACCAGCATATGACTCACTGTGTACAGTGTAATTTTCCATCTTCTGCAGATAATATAACAAGGTACCATGATCTAAATGGCTTTAAACTACTAAAATGTGTCATCTCATTTTCTACCCCAAAGCAATGTGTCAGACACACCATATTGTCCTTGAGGGTTCTAAGGGAGGAATCCTTTGTTCATATCTGGTGATTGCTCACAGTTTTAGTACTTATTTGTTTGCATTTATCACTCAAATATCTGCCCCATGCAAGTACAAATTGCCCCCTTAGAATGATAGCTCTCGACTCACATCCAGGATGGCCTCATTATAACCTAATTACATCAGCAAAGACCCCTTTTCCAAAAAAGTTCATGTTCATATATTTTAAAAATTGCAATTTCAACATAGGTTTTTGAGATGAGGAAGATGTAATTTACCCATATTAGTATCTATCCTTTAAAAGTGATTTCAGAAAAGTTACAGTTAATTATAATTAACTAGGTATTTATGGATGAGAAAACAAAACTAACAGCAGGTGTAATGGAGAAAGATCATATTTCACTAATATACACAAATAAAGGTTGCCTTGTTTTAGAGATGCAATAATTACCTCTTGAGAACCAACCTTACTTTCAAGTATATTGGAAAATAAAATATTTAGTTATTCAACACAGATTGACATTGGGTAAATATTAGTGCTTGTCTCTGACTCAGATTTTAAAAAATATTTTATTTATTTGTTAGCAGAGAGAGGTAGAGAGAAGAGAGGGAGAGGGTAAGAGAAAGAGAGAAAGAATATGTGCACACCAGGTCCTCCAGCTGTTGTAAACAAACTCAAGATGTATGTCCCACTTTGTACATCTGGTTTTGCTATGGGTAAGAAGTGGGTACTTGGTAATTGAACCTGTGTCCTTAGGCTTTGCAAGCCACTGAGCAATCCCTCCAGCCTCAGATTTATTAAATTGTTATTTGAATGGGAAAACAATCATTTTATTTGATTCTGTTTCTTTGTTATAAACCACACACAGAAATTCAGTAGACAAAACTGTATTCACTGTATCTCTTGAGTCTATGGGGTCAGCTATTTGGTTACTTTGACTTGAACCTCCATTGTCTTGACTGTCATAAACGTAGTTCCAGGCTCAACTACTAATAGTTCAGAACAAGGTGTCCCAGCACCGAAGATTCAACAGGATCCAGACATCTCATGGTACAACATTATGTCACTGAGAGCCATTTCTACCTACTTTCACTTACGTACAATTCCTACAACTCACTGAAGAGTGGTGACCTTCCTGAATCTGATCAGATTTCCACATCCACTAGCATATCTTTTATTTTCCCTTTTTTCATTGGAGTGATTCTCATCCTTTTAAGAAAACTTTAAGAATCCTGGCATACACTGCTTGTTAAAGTATCTGCCTATGGGGTAGTAGAAAAAATATGAGCTTGATATACATAGTTATTTTAATATTGAAATCTAAAAATGTTGAGTTGATGACCACACCAAAGGAAATCATTATTAAATAAAGTGCTGACCTGTGTGTAAATATAATGTACCTTGAAACACTATAAATATGTTCTGGGGAAAGAATCACAGGATAAGGGTGCTTGCTGCACACATGAGGATCTCAGTTTGAATTCCAAAAACCAAGTAAAAGGCCAAGCATGGCTGTGTATGCCTATAACCCCAGCAACAAAGGGTTTGAGACTGGGGGATCACTGGGGTTTCATGTTCAGCCAGTATAACCCAAAATAGTGAGCTCCAGATTCCGTGAGGCACTGTATCAGTCAAATAATTCAGAAGAGTGATCGAGGACACCTGATGTCTCTTCTAGCCTCCATAGGTGCAGAATTTAACAGTGTATACAGGTGCATATAACATGCACACACACAACACTGGACACACATACACCACATACACACACAGTGCACACACACATGCACCAAAAAAGAAATTTTTATAAACATAAAAGAAGCTCTAAACAAAATTTCAGTTTCATGATTCTGTGTATATGAAATGTATGGACCTGACAGTATTAGAAGTATGATGAAGGAGGTAGGTCTGGCTGCTCATTGTTACAGGGCTTCTTCTGGATCTGATGCTAATGTTCTGGGTTTACATAGTAGTGGTGTTTGTACAACATGTGAGCATACCATAAAGAATGAATTGTGAATTTTATGGCATATGAATCACATCAGGAAAGCAATAAGGAAATGTATTTTTAGGAAGACAAAAATCTCATCTTCATTTGCAATGATATAGGGGTATATAATAAAATAAGCAGACAGCTCCATTGAAATCAATGCAGGCTGACTTCCTGTGATGCTGACTGACCTGCCCTCCAAGGACAAAGAAAAATCCAATTGCTGATTGTCAGGATGCATGGTGTCATAGAAAGATGGTGAGTGAGGATGTCACCGAGGTCAAACACAGATGCAGTCTCATTTTATATTATTTACAATGGCTGCTTCTAGCCTCAGTTTCCTAACGTTATTTATAAAATAAGAATTCTACTAGGAAACATGGCTGTGAAATAGCTACTATAGTGCCAGGCCCTCTGTAGTTGCTGCTTTCATAATTAGTACTATTTGGTTGTAAAAACGAATTTATAACATGAGATTCTTGGCAGCTCAACTGTTCCAGGGTGGGCTTTTCTCTTACTGGAATCTTAGCCAGAAAGAAGAGAATGACTAGAATCGCTGTTAGCTCTTAATGAATTTAATCATACCCTGAGGGACATTTGATGTAACAGAGAATATTTAACAAGAAACAGAATTTTTATACTTTCCATGTTTCTCTTCGTAGCTGACAGAACATCCCTAACCAGAGGTAATATTACCTGTGCTGAGTGAGATTAACATACCATGAGTGAGATGTTAGAACTCCAAGAACATATCCCTGTAGCCTTGTATTAAAGTGGATTGTGCACACTTCTGAATGCAATTTAATTTGCTGCCAATAATAAAATTATCCACTGCCTGGTAATGGGCAGTTCTGTTGTCTATCACTTTTACTGTGTACCTATTCTGTTTCTTCTTTCTTTCTTTCTTTCTTTCTTTCTTTCTTTCTTTCTTTCTTTCTTTCTTTCTCTTTCTTCCTACTTTTGGTACCATTGTAGAGATTTTTTTTAAAAAAATAAATTCTTTTTGGAAATTGAAACCTAAATCAAAGTATGGAAACAAAGGGCACTTTTATTTTTATGAGAGGTATATTATAAATTATGTATAGTATTATCGAATCTTAATTATGAGAAATTTCTATACACATCAGTCCACTTGATTCAATGGCTCCTCTTTGCTTGTCCTCATGGATAGGGGAAAAGGGTTTTGTTACGCTGAATTGCAAGAATCCCAGGTGACTGAGTCACTGGTCTCTCAACAATGAATTTTGGGAAGACAGTGTCTGGACCAGAATCTATAGTAGAACTGATGTTAGAGGAATAGTTCTCTTCTCTTTGGTGTTGAATTTAATATTTATTAGAGGTAAGGGATGATAGGAAGCAGATAAAAATATCATGACATCAAGCTGGCCTGTGCATTAAAAAAGAACAGAAAGCAGGCATATAATAGGGACTCTGATTATACTTCACTGGTATCTTGTGTTAACACTGACTGTCTGCTGAGAGCATTGGACTTTGATTAATGTGGTGAACTGATCCTTTACTCATTGGTGATTCACCCCTTCTCAATAATTCTACCTTAGTGCTTATAGTTTATACAATACTGTGCTGCTGAACTTGCTTTATGTAAGTTCCCCTGTGCCTGGTCTTCTTTGTTTCCTGCATTTATGTTTCATCCATGGGTATTTTCTTAAGAAAAATATGCAGGAGTGGTTTTTCAGTCTTCCCTTTAGTCATTTAGAGAAGAAGTTGTGATTGGTTGTATATGTTTTAAATTCCTATAGTGTTGTATTTTTTTCTTTTAAGATATTTATTTATGAGATAGAAAGACAGATAGAGAAAGAGAAAGAGAGAGAGAAAAAAAGACAGAATGGATGTGCCAGGGTGTCTAGCCACTGCATTTATTCCAGGCACACAAACCTCCTTGTAGATAAGGCCTTACATGGGTACTGCGGAATTTAACCTGGGTTGTCAGGTTTTTCATGAAAGCATTTTAACTGTGGAGCCATCTTTTCAGCCCCAAATGCATGTCTTTAAGTAGTATTTTTCCTCCATGCTTTTCTATCTTCTATTCAGCTGATTTTTTTCTTCCACTCTTCCTATTATTTGGGATTTTTATGTTAACATCTTTAGTATATGTCTTTAAATTTTAACCTTAATAATTCCATAATTAACAATGTTTTTCAACGAAACCAAAAATGTTTAGCTTCTATCTAATCTTATGTTTTAAGAATACCAGTTTGCATTGATCTACATTGGCCAAATTCAGCGGGTTTTCAAAACTCCTAACATCAACTTTGTATCTATGAGAAAAGGTTTTAAATTGATATGTTTTTTAGTAGTCTTCTAATTCATTTCTCATTGTGCAATAATGAGAAAAAAAGCAAGCATGACGATTGTATCCTTATTGTCTGACCACTTAATAACCATCAGATGTTTCATCTTAGAGAAATCACCCAGCAGTGCAGTACTGGGCTCAAGTAGCCTGACTATAAAATAAGTTGAAACATGATACCTTCAATAAATACATTCTGTTCTCTAAGCCAGGCAACTTTAGATAGAACAAGTATTTGTAAAGATCCTGCTTCCTCCTCAATATTTTAATATTTAATGGTTTGGCTATTTCCAGCAAAAATTCTTTTGCGCTGACATTATTGTCAAAAGCATGGCATGACACAGTTTTATGTAAATAACAATCATGTCTTATTGGCTTTAGGATTGAATAATGTTTAGTTTTCTGTTTTGAAGATCTCAAGAGGAAGTATCAGCATTAAAGCCATTGCTGATTCCTCAATCATATATATTTTTTAACATGGCCTGGCAAAATAAACCTGTATTACTGTTTTTGTCCATCAGTAATTGAAGTTAGAAAATATGTTCATATTGCCACATATAAACTAAAGTATGAGTGCGCTCATCTCAGTTCTAAAGCCCAGCAAGTCTTTACAACCTTGAATCCAGAATCTCTTTTTCAGCACATGTGAAAGGAAGGAATATGCACTTCATAGATCATTGATAACTAGTGTCAGTCCTTTCTGGACCTCCTTCTAAATAGTCACAAACACTGTGGGGCATAGTTCAATGGTAGAAAGCTTGTCTAGCATTCATGAGGCTCTGGCTTTGATCACTAGTGATGTAAAATGATAAATAAGTATTCATAAAATGAAGTTGTTTAATAACACACGCTTTATTATGCATATTGTTAGATTGGGCTAACATGTAACACAGGAGGACAGTGAACTGTTGTCAGTTTGTGTAAATTTTATGGATGAACTGAGGTTGATATATTGCACTGACCATTGAAGATATATGCTTTAGCCAATAGTTTCTCTTGACAGTGTTAGCAGGGCTCTAATGTTGCTTACACTTAGACTTGGATACTGTAAGTCAGTGAAGGTGTACAAATGGGAAGTGTAATGAGATCTCTGATGAAGTGGGAAAGTCTAAGAACACTGAAACAAGCAATCAGAAACAAGCTAGAGAAATCTGAGAGGATTAAACCTGGGGACAGGTGCAGTGAAATGAAAGGAAACATAACAACCCACTTTATCTGAAATAACATAGACTGTGAAGATGTTCATGTGTCTCCGGTGAGCCTGTTGGAGGAGAGGTATGCAAGAGTTACAGAAATTTACCTTCCCCATTAAGATCTATTTTGAAATGAGGAAGACACTTGCCTCAGAAGTCAGGGACTGAATGTGTGATAGGTAAGTGGTCCTGGTTATTTTACGTTTTGATCCCCTTTGAAATAAAAGATAAGAGATAAGATGAAGGCTAAGTAGATCCTTACTAGGAGATTGAAGCTGTGTCTAGAGCCACAATTATAGCTATCTTCAAAGTCTGTGGATGCTGTGTCTAAGGGAACAGCAAGATTAACCATGTTGGTAATGACAGTACCTAAGGATTCCCCAGCAGTGTGCTTAAGAACTTGAAAACCTGGGATTTAGAAAGCAGGTGTCTGGAAGCAGCTGCACAATAATCTCCTTAACCTCATCTGTGCTCTGCAGGGAGGAAAATCGTGGGAAAATAAGAATCTCTACCTAGTGGTTCATGGTAGAAAAAATTTTTAAAAAGAGTATCAATGAGTATACAAAAATAAATTTACCCTGATAAGATAATAATCATGAACAAAATAGATAGGCAATTCTTATAAAGTACATAAAGACATAATAAGTTGCCTACATAAAGAGGAAAAGAGAGTAGGATTCTAGGGGATAGATCTGTCTTTAAAGCACTTGGAAAACTATATATATATATATATATATATATATATATATATATATATATATATTTTCCAGGATTACTGAACAGAAAGTAGATCCTGGTGACAATTTTAACTAACACAGGCTATAGTTTATATCCAGTCTGGCTAGAGCAGGATGACACAGATGTTCTTCTGGGCCCTGTTTCCCTGCCTGGCTACTTAAAAAATATAAAGCCATCTTGCTCCTATTTTCTGTCGACACATGTTTTTTTTTTTCCTGTAATATAAGAGTGTCATGTTTTAGTAATTTCATGTTTTACTAGTCTCGATACAGATCTTTTCTCAAACACATTGACTGCTCAGTTTCAAATTGTGTTGACTGTATAAGTACCTAATTACATAGCCTATCTCTTGCTTTGGATGTGAGTTCATTTAATGCTTACACCAGGAAAAATAAACACATGAAATATAATAAATAAGTAAAATATACCCCAGATACCATCTCAGTCGGATTTTCATTTTAATGGAGAGGGAACAGATTTAGAAATGGCTCTTTGGCTCAGGGTTGCAAAGACTTAAAAAACATTCCTGGTATATAATATGTAGATGTCTGAAAATTTGCTTTCCTAAAAACATTTTTCTCCTTAGGGAAAGTGTTAAACTAAGTAAGTGAATGACATTTAGTTGTACTTTGCAGAGATAAGGAATACTGAATGTACATGTTTAAGAAATAAACATTTTGGTAGACAATTTTATTGTTTTTAATGTGCATAGTGAATGTGGGTAGTGTGTGTACACACACTAACAGGTGCCAGCAGGCTAGAGGAAAGCATCAAGTGTCCTTCCTGTATTGCTCATCTGTGTATTTCCTGGAGATAATCTCTCTCTCTAAATGTGAAGCTGCAGATTTTTATAAGCACCAGAGATTTCCCCATCTCTGCTTCCTAAAGGACAGGCATGAGTGGCCATGACCAGCTGATTGTGTGGGTCCTTAAAAACCAACTCAGATGGTCTGTTTGTGCAAGTGCTCTAATGCACTGAGCCATATCTTGGTGAATGATAGATGTTTTTAAAAAGATGAGAGCAGTGTGAAAGCAGGCTGATTCCATGAGAGATAGCTGAGACAATTCCCCATTTAGAATTAAAACTTTACTAGGAGAGTTATAGCACCATGCTACAGTGGGGTAGGGTTTCCAAGCCAGATGCCCTCAAAATAAAATAAGAAGGTTCTTGCTTTATATCTTTACTTGGAAAGGGGAAATTTACCTCAATATGACTCAGTCTTCATGCCAGAAGCTGTGATGGGCAATGGCTAGTCTGTGGTGTTTCATGATCTCTAAGGAAGAGGGCTTTCTATCCCTGTTCATAGCAGTGGTGGGTGTTGGGAGGAGGCAGAAAGACAGATCAGACATGAAAGCTATAATTCAAGTTTGCTTCAACTTGAGTAGGAGTGGGTGGTGGATTTGCCTCTCTGACCTTAAGCATTGGGAGAACACTTGAAGTTAGCACATATGTGTTCTAGCAAATTTTATGTGGAAATTGCAAAAGTTGAGCTCATATGATTAGAATATGGATTAGTAGAGGCAGGTGATATGGGAATCATGAGGTGGTAGCCCAGGGACACAGGTTTTTAGATAGGGTAAATAGTTTTTGAGGTTGTTGTCACAAGTTCTCTATAATAAATAATAATATATAGTACATTACATAACAAACAACATTTAAATTCCTCATTTAAAAAATAGAATTACCAGGTGATATTATGCTCCCTTCGTTTAACTATCCCATGTCTGATGTACATAAACCTATGATACTATGCTGTATAATGAATGAAATTACTTGCCACTTTAAAATAATATATATAAAAACAAAAAATGAAAGCAATCCTCAATGAATAATGACCACACTAGCTTACATATTTTGAGAACTAATGCTATACAAGATAGTTTTCTAATCCATATATCTTCTTGTTTAATGTGTATGCCCAACCCAAAGGTAGATTTTAACATGTTCTTTATATTATTGAAATAGAATGTGAATTTGAGACTGATATCATAAACCTTCCTAAATCTCACTGTGACACAAGAGTTGAGGTTCAACATCAGTTCCATTTTCATTCCAGAAGCAGAATTCATTATCATTGCTTATATTCTTATATTTGAACAAGCTCAGTTCTCTTGAATGCTAAGTGCAAAAATAAATGTAAATGGACTTTGAGAAATGCACGGACTGAGGATGCCAGAGCTCACCCGGCTCTCCTGCTTAGGCAAGATGAGTGTGCTCTTGTGAATGAGAACCTGGCATGAGATGGAATGGTTTTGCTTTACTGTCTGTGGCTCGTGTTGCAGAAATATCACACTTGGCTGAAAAGAAGCTGTTGATTGCTTGCATGGGGTTCTGTGGCATGCCAGTATGCCTAACCAGCCCACTGTTCCTCTTCAAAGAGCCAGGAGCTCCAAGTGAGGGGGAATCCCACTTGACAAGCAGACATCAGCCATTTGTAGCAAAATACAAATTAAAAGTCTCAAAGAGAAAAAGGAGCATTAGCAGCTAGAAGTGTCTAGGGGATCCATTGTGTCAGATTGCACTGGGAGTTAGAATAGGTGAGTCATAGCCTCCCTGTGGATGAGCGCCTGTGGCAATAGTTGGACAGTCTCTGGAGCAGTAAGTAGTACTATTAAAAGTTTTCAGGGCTGCTTGTAATGGCCACAGCCTGTATCTGCTTAGCAGCATCCTCAAATCATGCAGAGTATGCCTACTTTGAAAGCTGCTTTACAATTTCTCTTTACTTCTGACCTGTGACTCAGGCATTATGATAGAGCAGTCTACTTTCAGAGCTGATGTACAGAAATATAAATAAGTAGAGATATTTGGTTTATGATCACTTAGTGCTTCATATACCATGTATACAAATGAGGATCTTATCATGTTTCTTTTTTTCCTTATAAAACGTGACAGAAAACATTTGATCAATATCTTGGCCAAGAAATCTCAAACTAGGTCAGAAGCTTGTTTGTTAACAAGGAGCAAAACTTCTCAAAGACACTTGCAAGTAGGGGAAGTATTGCTGTGTCCAGGTTAGGAGCAGGTGATGTGGCCCTAATTTTCTGGACTCTGGTCATGCTTCTCATACTCCTGTGCTTGACCTCACTCCTCTCCTCTCCCTCTTTCTCTGTTTTGCTTATATTACAGGACACAGGATAATCTCTGCTTCTTTTTTTCATTTTCTTCTTTAGGTTTATTATGAACTCACTTAAAAATAGCCTTGTAGACTCTGTAATAATGTAACTTATTTCTTCCTTATGTTGGACTCATTTAGTTTTGTATCTCAATCTAAAGATCTGTAATAAGAGCCCCTTACTCAGATGTGAATGTGATACATGTAGAAACCAGGACTTTCTTTTTGGTTGGGATTATGGTTATTCTGGTTATACATGACATTAGTGCATTGCTGTGATTGCATATCTGTTGGAAGCAATTTAAGAAAAAAGATATTATTCTGGGTCACTGAATCAGAGGGTTTTCTGTTCGTCATGGTAGAGAAGAAGGGAGAACAGCTTTGTGCTAGGTGGCAGGAGTGTGAGCAGTACTGGTTGTTCCTGTTGCAGAGGACCATGAAGCAGAGCACAGACCTAGTGCAAGAGCAGCCTAAAATTCAAAGGCCTATGCCTGGGATTTCTCTTAGTCAGGCCCTATCTCCTAAAGTCTCATGGCACCAAAGACTAGAGACTGAGCGTTCAAATCATGAACCTATTGGGAACATTTAAGATTCATATCATAGCAGGCTCTCATGATAGGCAGAATACCCAATGAATATATATATATATATATATATATATATATATATATCCAGAAATTATTTGTCCATGATCAATTTTATTTTACTTCATCATATGACATCAACACTTCACACCAAAGGTCTACTTGGTTACTTGCTGGCTCCCTTAATTGACACAGAGCTACATGATTGCTAATCCTTCCCAAGGAGGATTTAACACAGAGATTGGGGATTGGGATTTCCATGTCCTATTGTTCACAACATGCTCAACTATTGAAGAGAGAAGTTACTAGATTTTTATAGCTAGGAACTTACTACAAAATAGTGATTTACAACTTCTGTCACAGAAAGAACAAGAGTAGATATCATGTGCTCAGAATCTCAGCTAATTGGGAGGCCATGGCAGAAAGTGCACTGGGGACCAAAAGTTCAAGGGCAACATAGGAATATTCAGTCTTATTTTTTTTTAAGTTAAGGAATGAAAGTAATGGGGAGTTTTAATATCTTTCTTTGATTTTTGTCCTTTTTTGGTATCTTGCTCTTAATAGGTGAGCAGAGTGAATTTTTATAAGAGAAATTATATAATGTTAAAGCAGTAACTTGTTTTTACTACAAAATCTAAAACTGGAAACTCAATTAGATGTATGTAAACTGAATTGTCATGATGTATGTTCATGATCAGAAGCTAACTAGACAGATACTTACCAACTTTGGGTCACTGGAGAATAATGTTAAAATGCAAATTGTGCTGCAGGAAGCCTGGATGTGGTCTGGAAATTTGCATTTCTAATCAGGCCCTGATCAACATGTTGGGAGTCCAGAGAAGTTAGCTTAATTATTAGTCCAATGAATATATTGGTTTTACCTCTAGAATCATGGAGTGGTTCAAAAGAGAAAAGAATAGAATATTGTCTAACTTCTTGCTTTATACCTGACCAAGATGAGCATGCGTTTGGTAAGGTTCCTTCTTTATAGACACCCTAGTATCAAATCTTGGATTAAAAGCATATATCCTCTTGGGTTTGCCACCTGAGGGATGGATATTTATTAGGGCCATTAGATGTTCTTTTGTTCAGTTTAGTGAAAATAAATTCTTGCACAGCCTCAATTCACAACCTCTGTCTGTTTTTCAGGCATGCAGGTATTGTGAACATAAACATATAAACCGAGAGACAGATTTATCAATATTTCAGCAAAGCTTTTTGCTAAGCAAACTGGGGTTATGGAGAGATTGTTGATTGATACTAAAATTTTGACAGCTGCAAGTATATTTTCAGCAATAAGATGAGTAACTTGGGCTAAAGGGGTCCAGCGATAATAAAACTCAGATTTATTAAGGACCTTTCTAGTGAGCAGGCTGTGTCCTTTTTTAGTGCTAAAATAAATAGTATCCAATTCCAAGTAAATGACCAAGCAATGTATAATTTAGCTTTGATTGACTGCTGTAAATCTCTTATCATCTTCTTCATCCTGTGTATGCACAGTGTCATGCTTTAACATCTGTAGGGTTAGAATACTGTGATATCCCTTATATTTTTGGAAATATACACTCCATAACATATTATATTTTACTTTCAGGTTTTAAAAACAGCTCCAGCTAGCGCTCTTTATACAATAAAATGTATGGATTCTACACTTAACATCTGATTTACAAACATTGTGTCTAGCAGAATCAGAACACTGAGAACACCTGTTTCTCCCATGTAGCACTTGTGCACAGAGATGACAGCAGCCAGAAATGATGAAGCTGGTATTTTGTGAGTTAGACTAGTTTCTACTACTTTTGTCTTTAGAATACTCCACTCAAATGCATACATGTGTACTTATATATGTGTGTGTGCATATATATATATATATATATATATATATATGCATATAAATAATATCTATTTGATATGGGAATCATTGTCTACTTGAAAATATGAGTAGTAATAAGTCTTGGTAGTTCTGTGACCTTGGACAAACGTGTTGTTTTGAGCCTCACTGTTTGCAATTATAGCATGCACACACTAAGATCTACCTCACAGTATTTTGTGAATGATATGACAACATATTTAAAGGCACTTAATCAATGCAGAGCAATTGAAACAATCAACAAAATTTTTGCCCCACCCCATTTCTTAAAACATTTAATATCCTCAGGAATAAATGATAGTTAAATGATGATCCTGTTAAGTTTTATGTATGGCATCTCATGTGTTCTTCAGTGACTGCCATTAAGATTTAATTGTATTGGAACTGAACAATTTATGGTTTAAATTTACTGAGGGAAAAATAAGGAAAACCTGCTTCCCAGAGCTAATTAAATACAGTTTTAGGTGATGTACTGTTTCATATTTCCCTCAACATCACTTCTGCTGCTAACATTCTATTGAGGACTTGTGGAACCTGATGACAGCATATATCCAGGCTGAAGTGCACAGTCAGTTCTCATCATGTAAGTATAAATGGTGCTCATTACAACAGGAATGAACTGTTATGTTGGAGACCTGAAGAAGTCATTTTATTAAATCCTAATACTGAGACAAGAGGATTAGGTCTCCTTTATTTTTAAATATCAGAATATTTGATAAAGAAAGAAAAAATGAATGAATAAAAAGAAAGATTACTGGAGTTCTGTGTAGTGGTACACACCTATCACCCTACCATTTGGGAATATGAGTTCAGTGCCAGGCTGACTACAGAGTAAATTTGGAGCAAGTAAGACATGTCTCAAACAGAGAGATGGATGGTGAAGAACAAAAGGAAGAGAAAAGAAAAAAAACAGACAGACATGGTTGGTCCCACCATAGAGTATATGTTGCAGTTATTTTTTCATTGCTGGAAAAAAAAAAGGAAAAAAAAAAAAAACTATGTGGCCAGAAGCAGTTCATGGGACAAAAGGGTTTGTGTTGGCTTATACAAGGAGAAGTTTCATGATGGCAGGGACAGCTTGGCAGAGTAGATAGGGTTTCACATCTTGCCACACCATCTGAGAGGAAGCAGAAAAAGTGAGTTACCTCTGAATGCCCAGTGGGCTGGACTAATAAACATCAAGGTCCATCCTCAGGGACACACCTCCTTTAGCTGAGCTCCCACTCCTCAAAACTCTACAACTTTCCAAATTGCCACAAGCTGAGGATGAAGTATTCAAAACACATGAGCCTGTGGAGGATTTTCATTTAACTTATGGCAGGGTTTATAAAAAAATATGAAAGCTTCTCTTCACAAGTACCTCAATGTCTAAGAAAGGAACTTTATTTCCTTGTCTTCCATTATCAGCTAGGTGCAAGGAGTGGATTAAGATTTATAAATGTTGTCTTTTTATCAAATCATTTAATATTCTGAATCTTCCCCCATGCAAGTAAAATACTCATCTTCTCCAAATGAATTATAGAAATATATGTTCAGTTTTAATCAGCCGATGACAACCCTCTGAAATAATGAACTGGTAACTTTGTGGGATTTGGTGACACACAGATCCATAAGTCATGCCTACACCATCTGATTAGCTGAATATGAATTTATAGATAGACTTGATAGCATTTTCTATGCTCATTGGTTATGGAGAACTGCACATCACTATTACATTATTATGAGGCATAGTATTCATTGTAGACACATGTGGTGGAAGACCTCAGTGTTCACTAAGGAAACCTTCTCAGGAATTGTGAAAACATCAAGTAAGGTTTATTAGTATAATTTATATATCAAGTCATTATTATCTTACCGAGTCATACCTAAATTAGAGTGTGCTTGATTTGAACTGTCTGCATTGAATATTTTTATTCTTATGCATTCTCTTGCTGTACAACAGTTTTAGTGCTCCTAGAAATCACTAATTACTGTATACTATATTGTAAAACGAAGGCCTTGCTGAAAAGTTATTGAGTCAAAGCATAATGAAAAACCAGATGAACTAATAATTGCTCTGAATTGTGGGGAGACATGTACTATTTGGAGCACAGAGAAACTAAAAAACATCATGTGATGGTTGTTTTGTGTGATGGTTGTTTTGTTGTCAACTTGACATTTTTAGTAATCTCGGGTGGGTCTCTGAGGCTGTTCACAAAAAGGCAGCCTCTCAGTAAGGGCAGAATGTTAGTAATCTCATGGGAACTAGAAATGAACATCCCTTCCTGGGAGGGCAGTTTAGGAAGGAAATTCAAAGACTTGGGAAGTCAACAAGTCTGGGATAGGGTTGCAAGACCCACACTAAAGCTATATAAAGGGGAAAGAAATCTCTCTGTTCCCCTTGCAGGTTGGTTGTTGTGTATGGGGTGCTGGTGATGGTTTTTCCCTCTCTGCTTGGGCTGTGGAAGGGGGGGTAGCCTCTTTTGCCATTATACAACTTCCCCTGGATCTGTAGCTTCAATAAATCTTTTCCTCCCATGACTGTGCCAGGTATGGAGATTCATCCCAGCTGTGTGTGGCTGACTAGGACACATCACAAGAGAGATGACATTGGGGCAAGATTGTGAAGAATAGAGTTAAGACTACAAACATAATCTCTTCCTGGTTGAAGACTTACAAAAAGAAGATCAATTGAAAAAAATTTGATAATGAATTTATGTTACCTTGTTTTTATTTTTTTTTTTTTAGTTTTATAATGATCCTTGAAATTTCATATTATTTTTTCTTTTTTCCCCATCCTAGACAATTATTTTACTGATCTGGAAATACAAGAAAAATATATAGTTTTCCTAGTGTTTCAGTATTTTATGGTTTTTCAAGGAGATATGAATACAATGATATATAAGGCTGAAACTGACTTTAAACAAACTTCCAAATAATCATCCTTGACCTCTCCTAAAAAGCTGTTGTGGAGTTAAGATTTTTCCTCTAACACAATCAGGATACAGATGGTTATACATGTCCATTACCATACTGCCATGGGTAGAATGAGATGTGTCTGTCATTGCTTTTCTTAAGTAGCTCATAATTTTGATAAGGAAGTTATTCCTACCATGTTCTTGGTTCTTAATATCCTTGAGAAAAGAAAGTTTATCCTTTAAAGTTAATATCATACTGTGGCATTTTATTTGTCATGTGCACCTATTAACCTCAACTACTATGGTTTGAAGCTCATTGAAAAGGTGGATTTTTGTATTAGCACAGTACTCTGCCTCAGTGGTCTTCTGCTAGGGATATTTGTGTCACCCAAAAAGACACTGTCTTCCAGGAGACAATTTGGAAATAATAGAATTGGTGATATTTGTATGTAGCAGATAGGGACCAATACTTATGCTGAACAACTTGGAAATGTATAAGATAGACTCTGAAACAGATATTTGGCCACTGCTCTCTATTATATCCTAAGGTCTTTCCTGAGATTTTAGTATTGTGAAAACATGCCTTCACACTCATTATAAAAGAGGACTTACCTATTTATTCAAGTATGTTACATAAGGGCTATCTAATTAAACTGGAAGCTACATGATCTAGTATGAAAAAAAGGTAAACGATTCATAAAATTAAAAAAAATCGGTATACCTGTAATCACTGAAAACAAGAGCATGCAGTCAACACTGGGTGTCAGTAATCCTAGTAGCTTAGTATTTATGTGTTGGACAATGGTCTTGTTGGTAGGCATTAAGAGTCTCAACAGGAGCAAGTTAGATGCTGGTATTATTCTTGCTGGGTTTGAAAAAGCTGTTAAATGTTTATATAAGTCTTATAACATTTATGATTTGATAAGCATTTTATGTTCAATATGAACAAAGTGATCTGAGAACTACAGGGAGACCTGAGTTGGAGTGAGCTTGGGAATGTCACATGTAAATAGAGAAATAAAGAATAAGAGTTGGACATGACAAGGAAGTATTCCAGAAAAGAAGATAGGCAAGAACATGATGCAGTTAAAGAACTAGAAGGAGCTGTGTTATCTTTCTGTTACTTTTACAAAATAATTGAGAAAAGAAAGTTAGAGAAAAATGATTAATTTGGTTCATAGTTTCAAAGGTTCCCATCCATAGTAACTTGATTACTTATGATGAGGCAGGCAGGTCCATAACAGAACAAAGCTGCTTCCTTTGGAATACAGGAAGCAGAGACTAACAGGAAGGGCTGGGATACAAGAAAGAGCCTTTGGGGGCACATCTTCAATGACCTCCTCTAATCAAGCCCAATGTAGCAAACTTTCTGTTACTTAACAAAATTTCATTGACTTGTGAATCCATCCATGGATGAATAAGTTAATGAAGTCAGATCCCTCATGATCCCTTCACTCCCCCATTGCCCATCTTTGAACATGGCTATATTGGGGAGTGTGCCTTTTAAACTGCACTTTTGCAATATCGTTATGAACCCATCTGTAATGTATGCATGACTAAACTAGCAGTTAAGGACAAAGGTTTGTTTTCCTTAAGAAGCATAAGGCAATGCTCTGATCTGACAAATATCCTATTAACCATGTAAAGGATCTATGTTTTTATTTTAAAAACAAAACTTTTCAGCAAGAGAGAGACTGATAAAATTGATTTGTAATGCATAAGGAAAATAATATTAGTATTTTGAATTTCCTCCACAGTGCATCTTATATTTCTTTATTAGTGTAGTGTTGTGGGTATCTATGTATGAAATATTGAAAGCCTGGCTGATTTTTTCAGATACAAAAATGCTCAAGTATCTCCATTCTGTTCATGACCTCCAGTGAAGCAGGGTTTTGGTCATCTTATTGTAGAATGTTAGAATGCAGTTTTAAAGGGCACTTCATAGCATTCATCCAGTGTGTCTTATGCTATACAGGAAGAAAATAACATTTATTAGTTACTAACCAAATGCCAGGACTAAATTAAATCTGTGTCCTCTTTCCTACTTCTAAGGTATGATTACAGAATGATCACAAAACTAGATTTTAGCAGATCTGCAGTACAGCATAAGTCTAAGAATATACTGCTAGTAGTTAGCCAATGTGATAAAAATTGATCTCTCTGGCTCTCAGTTCTACAACTTTTCACTCCATCTCATCCAGCCAGTAGGTCACTAATATGTCTGCATTTTAAAAACCAAGCATGTAAGGTAATCATTATTTTACTTCTACTGTACTTGGAAACTCCATCTAGGGTATCTTAGGTTAGTAATCCTGAGAGCCTACAGTATGATCTAGATCTGGTTTTAAAACCTTTTTATTCCATTGCACCTTGATTCTGTTTTCAAAAATAGCCAATCGAACATCTTTCCTCTTACAGACTTGTGTGAGGATGGAGAAAAATGGTCAGCATCCTGTCAGAGTGGACTTCTGTATAATTTAAAGTCACCATAAATATGTTATTGATAGAAAGTTTCATAAAGCACAGAAAGTAGTAATTCTGCCAAAGAATGAAACAGTAGATAGTAAGGTAATGCATAATCTATAGCCTTAATGTAGGTAATTTCCTACAAATAGAAAATAAATAATATGTGCTGCATATTTCCAGTTATACGATTGCTTAATGATGATTGAAGAATGGAATATTTATAACACACCAAGCAATTTTATATTTGTTCTTGCTTTGTTTGACAAATGTGCTATAATATTTCAATGTGACTCCTTCACTTTGTTTATTTGGGTGTTTGACTTTAGGGGTAACATGGCATATTTCAATTAGATTAAGTCCTAGATTTGAACTGTAGTGCTAAAAGCAGCTGGCAAGGTACCTTAATTCTCTACTACTCTGAGATATTTTCAGTGAAATGGATGTTCACTTACACATGCTGGCAGCATATTCTTCATGTGCTTATGTTGGAGAAGGGTCCAATGTTCAGAAAGTGCCAATCTTCATTTCTACCATCACAGTGTTATTCATGCCCTGTTGATTTATTTTCTCTTTAATCTTTATGTTTATGGACCACTAAATGTAGGTGTAACAGAAAAGGGATTGAACAGAAATCTTTGAAAGTAATAACAATCAAATTTCTTCTGAAACTCTCCAATTACCTAAAGTTAGATAGCTTCAAAAGATGTTTCAGGCTTTTTTTTTTTTTTTTTTTTGACAATGCCGAGATCCTAGATCTCTTGAATCTTGTTTGATTCTTTCAAAGACATAATTACAATTTAGGTCTTGCAGTCATTGGATAGTGTTTTGCATTGTGTTTTGGAAGTTGTGGATAATAGTGAAAGTCATGCAAAACTCTCATCCTATGATCTCGGTATCTTCCTAAATGAAGGCACCTGTTAGGGATTCAAATAAAATTAAGTGAAAAAATTCTATTGTCCCCATTTTTTTGAGGGAGGCAGGAGGCAGCTCTCCTGGGGGAATCTAGGCCATTGCCATGACAATTCCAAATCTTACAAGGCCTTTTTCCTTTTTCTTTTTCTTTTTTTTGTTCTGTCTCAAATATACTATTTTCACCATCCATAAAAATGATGATGGCACTGTTTAACTTTGGTTGGAGAATTTTTATTTCAAAGCATTTATTTGTCCTTAAGAGATGAGGAAGTTACATGTTATATATTGCCATTTATTTCAGCTAGTGATTAAACACATTTGTAAAATTTTCAATTTTGAAACCTCCTACAATAGTAATTTAATTTAACATGATTTTGTGATGGGTGCAAATACTTAGATGGTATTTGCAAACACCGTATTAAATCCAAGTTAAATCTATCTGGCAACCCTTTTCTCTTCATCAGTGCAAGTTATTTTACATGGCTTTTTTTCCCATGGGGCACTTTCCTAACAGATTCTAAGAATTCATCTTGCCAAGACACAGCTCTTCACAGTTGCTTGTCTAGATAAAAATGTTTCCTGTTCTCTGGATCAGTTTGCATTCTTGACTCTCAGCACTTTCCATGATCTATCCTCAACTAACCTGGGTAAACTTGGTTAGGACCACGTTTCCCATTACTTCCCAGACTCAGCAACATTAATCTTAATGACATAGAATGGCATTCGGCCCAAATTTATCTTTTCAAATTATATTCTATGTTGTTAATATTTAAAGGACAATAAATGAAGAAATGGAAAGGGAGAAAAAGAGAAAATGAAACTTGAAGGCATTTCTTTTCTTATATTTCACAAGGGATTCTCTTTGCTGAACTGTGTGAGGCTTAGATTACTTGGGAAATTGTTTTATTGTTTGCTCATTTTGCCCAATGGCTCATGTTCCTCTACCATATGAATATCATGTCATATCCCGTGATATCCCATAGTTCATGAATATTTTTTCTACCAGGTAGTGTACCAGATAGAAAGTTATTTGTATATAACAAAAGAGAAGTTTCTAGAATAAAAAGAAAAGCAAAGAAAATCCAAAAAATAATGAACTTCTCTGCAAAAGAAAAAAAATGCTAGACTGCTGACATTTACACTATTATTCTTAGGGATAGCCTCTTGAATGAGTAATGCCAAATATACATTATGTTTGTAAGCGTAAAATCTCTACCATACAATTAAATTTTTGGAGAAATAAAAACAAACCACCCTTTTAAACATAAAAATGGCACTTACAGTGGTGATATAAAGTGGGTGACAGGAGAAAAATCACCCAGAAAAAATATTTTGGCTTTAAACCAATTATTTTCTTTTTTTCAGCAGAGGAAGAAAATGCATTGAATGTCTCCCCCCGTAGCTCTAAAAAGTTCAGCATATTTGAGCCGTTACATCTTTTTTATATCTACTTCCATCTAGATTTATTGAAGGAAGTACCTTTCACTGGTTCCCTTAGCTTTCTAGCTCAAATATATTCTCTCTTCCATTTTCCCAAACTTACATTTTGCTGTTTTAAATTTTTCTGAACTTATTTGTAGATATGTGTTGTCCTAATATAGGTCCCCTGGACTCCAAAGCAGAAAGTTACCTGAGCTTGTATTCTTTTACCTATGGTAATGCCAATTTCTCATGCAAAGTTTTTTTAAAAAGTACTAATTTAGTAGAGGTGCTGGGTAGTCACCCATCAGGATTTCCATTTTAAGCCAGCATGTAATAGGGACCATTTTCTTATCAATGAGACCAAAATATCATGAATGTTCTTTGATATATCATCTAAGAATCCAGCTGACCCCTCATAGTTACTAACAAGAAAAGAAAGAGAATTAATTGAGCTGAAGAACAAGACTAAAACTGTTGAAAGCATTAGGGAATGACTTGCAATGTTGAAGTATAAGGTTGTCAATACAAATTCAAGAAACTGATTTTCTCCTCTGGTTAACATATGGTCACACTACCAGCATTCTGAAATAATAATAAATAACTAAAATAAAAATGCAGAGATGGAATGATGAATTAAAATTTTCTCTGAATGCAGTTTTAAACCTGAAGCCAGGGCATGTAAACATGTCCAGAACTAACACAGCCATCCTGGATCAGGGAATATTGCAGAAGGGCAGAAAGATTCTAAGGGCCACAGGGTGGATAGGAGTATTCTGATGCACACCCCACCCCACACCCCAGACTTGATTGAGGCTTTCAGGATCCCAGGAGGTATGGGTGGAATGGGAACGGGAATATAAATGTATTACCATATATATATATATATATATATATATATATATATATATATATATATATATATATATATATGAGGCAAAAGGAGATATGGAGTGCTTACAATACCATCTTGCAGACTGAACATGACTGAGGTAGTACCTCACAGTGAGTGAGGCCTCCTACACAAGACCTGCGTGATGGAAGGGGAAAAAAAGAATGATGACATCAAAATAGATGAAAGACTGGTTAGAAAGAAGAAGGGATTCATTTGGTGGTGGATTTTTTGAGGGGAGCCATGGAGGGTAGTAGGAGAGGATTAGAGGCTGTTATTATTTAGCACCCTGTCCTATCCCTTCCATTTGTCAAACCACACATTTTTTAAGTGACAGTAGCCTTTCCAAAGCCACCTAAGCTATGCAAAAATTAGCAGGAGCTTTCAGTAATTAGGGAAGTTTCCAGAAATCAGTACAGTTAATAATTTAAAGTAAACTAAACCCCATTACACTTAATTGCATTTATCCTCAGGATTTGTGATCATAAAGTGGACTTCTGGGCTATGCTAGAAATCTCAAGTTCCTTCCACTTGCTTGGAAATTTGAAATATGACTTACATATTTTGGAAAGCAAAATCTTTCTCTGAGTTAGAACTGCCTTTGATTCTAAGAGTAAAAATTACAGAAAAGAAGAAGAAATAAATGGAGTGACAATAATGATATTTGTTAAGAAACAGCTTTCATATTTTATCCACACTAATATAGTGATGGTTTACTCTCTTCCATAAGATGGTGTTTATCTCTTGAGAATAGCTGGGGCTATTTATACAGTTTCTTTACTTTAGCAACAGAATCAGTTGTCCATATTGATAATTGGCTTTCACACTTAATTTCCAAAGAGTCTGGGAATGAATTTTTACCATAGCCACACAGCATTGCCAACCAGTGCCCAGCCCTACTGATTGAGTATCTACACCATAGCAGTTCTGAAACACGGATATACCCACATCCCATGCTCAGGACATAGCAGTTCTATGTCTACAAATTCAACTGCAGTTACACGGTTGACAAATGAAAATCACTTTTGTACTGAAGATGAAGAGCATTTTCTTGCTGCATTCCCTGAACAATACAAGGGAACACTACTTACATCACAGTATACATGATCTCGATGGGATTGGAGTGTGGAAAGGGCTGTGAAGTTTACACAGAAGAACCATTGAAGTGTGCATGGCGGACCTGAGTATGCCTGCATTGTGGTATCAGTGTGGGGAGGGTCGTGACAGAGGATCTGGGACATATCTCCACAGACATGAAAGGTCAACATTATGCTTTTGTCTTTACATTATTCTATTTTTAATACTTACAATGGATCATAACCTGGTGACAGCAGGTTGAGATTCATGACCCACTGCCACATCTGAAGACCCCATGTCATTAAATGCATTTGTGACATTTGATCTTTAAAAGCACTTAACATGAGACCACTGGTAGTCATCCTTTGATATGCTTAAATCCATTATTTTTCAATAAAAATAGCTCACTAATGATATTATAGTGTAGAGAATTGTTTCATAACTGTGATTTTTTTAAAATCTGAGGTCATCAGATAGCCACAAGAAAGGACCTCTGAAATAAACTGTGTTGCAGCTTATCAAAGTACCAGCAAAGGATAAAATATCCAAAAAGAAAAAAAGAAAAGACCTCAGGATAGAGAGCGGAGTGAGAGCAAAGGGATGCCTCCCACTGATTTTGATCCAATTTGGTCTTAGAACACTACAAGGAGAACTCCTTACTGAGATGATTTGATTCGAATCTATTTGCATATTTTCATCAGAGGAAGGTGTTTTATAGTTTATAGAATCCCTGATTCTATGCATAGAAGTAACCTCGAGGACAGGTTTTGATTGATCACTGAATGGGTGGTTTTATTTTGTTAACTAGTCGTCATGCAATTTTGTCATAGAGCCAATGTCTCATAGCATTTTACATGTATATCCCTCTTTGTCACATTAGGTCAAGGATATCAGTGTTTCAAATCACCTGCGAGACCCTTTACTTGACTCTTTCTAGGAAAGATCAAGCATGCAGTTCTAAAGGCTGAAATAGCACAGTTAAATAATATTATGTCATCTCTATCTACTTGAAATGAATGATTTAAGTTCAGCTGCTTCTCATGAATACTATTATGCTATCATGTTACCTGCAGCTTACATGGATTGTGGTTTAGGCTAAGTGTGAATTCCACTCAAAATGCCCATTTTATGTTTGCTTGTAAATTAAGGAAGCAAATGGAAGCATGTGTGGAGAGGTGTCTGAAGTCTGCTGTATCCTGGATTGCTAGAAGCCACTGATACCCTAGAAAGATCCTTCTCGTCTTTTCTGGTCTTGGAACTCAGTGAACAACTGCACCATCCATTTTATCCTAGCCAGACATTTGAGTTCAACTTGCTGATTAGCATCACACACATTTAAGGCAAAGACCA
Organism: Zapus hudsonius; assembly: GCA_004024765.1. Lineage (NCBI taxonomy): Eukaryota > Metazoa > Chordata > Mammalia > Rodentia > Dipodidae > Zapus > Zapus hudsonius. The sequence goes on along the minus strand of PVHP010001784.1, from coordinate 33,653 downwards.
GCATCTTTTCTTTGAGTCACATGTCGCTCGAGGCCATTCAAGACTCACATCCATAACACTTTAAAGATAATTATTAATTTATTAATGTCTCCTCAAATATTGGCTTTGAATAAAGCTTATGCATATTATCACCAAACTTAAAATTATAACCCCAAAATCCTGTGCTGTAGATCTCCTTTTACTTTGCCCCTGATTTTTCTTTCCTTTTTTAATCCCCTAAGAATACATCCAAGAACATCATGTTTAGCAATATTATTAGTTTTTGTACTCATACCTAAATGTATTATGATTTCAATAAACATTTGTTGGCTGAATGATAGTATTATCAGATGTAGTTTTTTTAAAATATTTTATTTATTCATTTTCAAGAAAAGAGAGAGAGAGAGAGAGAGAGAGAGAGAGAGAGAGAGAGAGAGAGAGAGAGCGCGCGCACCAGGGCCACCAACTTGTGGGTCTGGCTTATGTGGGTTCTGGGGAATTGAACCCAGGTCCTTAGGCACTGGAGGCAAGTGCCTCAACCGCTGAGCCATCTCTCCAGCCCCCAGATGTAGTTTTTAAATAGGGTATCATCCTTAAACTCATTATGTAGCAAAAGATGGATCTTGAACTCCTGATCCTTCTGCCTCTACCCAATTGCTAAAATTACAGGCCTTGACCAATATGCTCAGTTTTATATTTGGATAGGGGTATAATGCAGGATATCATGCATGTTAAACAAGCACTTTACCAATTGAGATGTATTTTCAATAACCACTTCTGTGGAGCTTTGTTATTAATTCAATTCAGTTTCCCAGTGCCTTGTCTATATTTATAGACATATGTTTATATATTCATATTAGTCTCTATACATATATACCATAAAATTCATATAATGTTCTATATATTTTCATTATGTTAAACCACAAAAAGACCAGGAAAAATTTTAACATTCATATTTTTATTGAGCCTCCAGGGAACATTGCACAAGAGGGGGGCAGAAAGATTGTAAGAGCCCCAGAGTGGGAAGGTGTACTCCTAGGTATTGCATTTCACAAATAGACTAAAACATTCATGACCTCACAGCTTAAAACCAATAACCCCAATGAGGAGGGCCATCAGTGGAATGGGAGCTAGAGGAAGAGATATAAGATACCCAATTTAATTTTTAGTTTTAGGTAAAATGACAACTGAGATAAGCATGCATTCAAGCATAAGTCCAGAGGCACTTAAGATCTCATCAATAAAGCAGACTTAAAACTCACCCACCATGACTCAGGGAACTGAGTGGAAGAAGGGACAGAAAGATTGTAAGAGCCATGGTGGAGGAGAATATCCAGACATATCCCTCTCAGCAACAACACACAATGGGAAAAAACTGGCTACCTGTTGTGTTATTAATAACCCCCTACTCCATGAAGTGATCCAAAATGCCCACCTAAAAGGGCCCCCACTGGGTTTGGGATAGAGAGGAGGGGGTACCATCACAAGACTTGCTCATACAATGATTCTAATTATTGACAATAAAGATATTAAAAATATTTAACTGATGAAAACATGACTAATATACAATATGCTCATAATGTAAAGTTTATAATAATAAAAATTGTAAGTTTCTGGTCTGATAAAAGCTCAAGGCTAATTTCCTTTGGCAGGTGGTGATGGGAAGGTATCAAGTACATATCACTATAATATTTATAACACCACATTTGGCTGTATTTTATGACTGTAAAAATCTGTTTTCAGTGGTGAAATTAAAGCCAGCATCTGATTACTTTGGGCTGTTTGGTTTAGATAAGAACACTTTCATCTCATTTAAATAAACAATCATTGTGTTTTTCATATCAATGATGGCACAGGCTGTGGTAATAAGAGCTTACGGAAGTTCATAAATCTGATCATTCTCACAATCATCTTTTCTTACACCCTGGGGGTGGGTAATGACAAGCACTTGCACTAGATTTGTTTATTTATTTATTTATTTTTTTATTGAGGACATATGCTTCAGAGAATTAAAACATAAAAGACTGCATGCAGAAGGAGACATAAATGGATTTTAATGCACAAGCCAGAAAATTCTGGGAGTTGTGTGAAGAGGTTTAACAAACAGGGGTTTCAGGTAACTTGTCAACTTTAACACTCCTTTGTATCTTTCAAGAAACCTCCTCAGAAAGGTGGAAGATTACAAAAAAAAAAAATCTGGCTACCTCTGGTGTAGTTCATAACCTCCTACCCTATGGACAGATCCTCCAGTATGCACATCAATGAAGGACCGCAGTGGGTAGGGGACAGAAAGGAGGGAAATAGGGACACCTTCATAGGAATTGCTCATACAATGTATACACTCATTCATAATAAAGAAATTAATTTAAAAATCAATTTTAACGGAAATACATATCCCCAATGAAAACCATTGACTTTTAATGTTGACTAATATTCTTTCAGCCCCTGATAAGACTGTATTTCTGGTTAATTTTGGATGGAGAGAACAGGCATGAGATAGTGCAAAGAGTGATGGAATGAAAACAGAAGATGTTCAGTCTAGTTTCAGGTGGGCTCCGATAAGTACCATGGCTGGGAAAAATTCATTTCTCTCCAGCCCCCAGATGTAGTTTTTAAATAGGGTATCATCCTTAAACTCATTATGTAACAAAAGATGGATCTTGAACTCCTGATCCTTCTGCCTCCACCCAATTGCTAAAATTACAGGCCTTGACCAATATGCTCAGTTTAATGTTTGGATAGGGGTATAATGCAGGATATCATGCATGTTAAACAAGCACTTTACCAATTGAGATGTATTTTCAATAACCACTTCTGTGGAGCTTTGTTATTAATTCAATTCAGTTTCAGAAAACAGAAGATGTTCAGTCTAGTTTCAGGTGGGCTCCGATAAGTACCATGGCTGGGAAAAATTCATTTCTCTTTCTAACCATCTGTTCTCTGTCATTTTTAAGGGAGGGAGAAGGGCTGAATGACCCATCAATCTCAACGCTTCCTCCCTTGAGGACGACTGGATGAGGAAGCAATGCTGTTCTTTAGTGAATCTCTGAACTGCTGTAACTCTGTTCATGTGATTTTGTCATAGAGCCAATGACTCATAGCATTTTACATGTATATCCCTATTAACTTTATTCTCAAATATATAACTGTGCTGGTGGGGGTATATTTCCTGGGGGTAGTGGCTCTGACTGAATATATCAATGCATTCCTGCTTTAGAGGATCAGTGTCCTGTGTATTTGCCAGGAATATGTTCCCATAATAAGTTATATAAAGGATTTTTAATACACAGGAGTCAAAGTGAAACTTTGATATGAATGAATATCTTAATTTCATGTCAAACGCTCTTTAAAATAGGCACTTTTTTAGTATTTATTTGCTAATGATGCAAGTCCTTTTTTAAAACTACACCCAAGAGTTTAATTTAGGTAAAATATTAGGCAAATTACCAACTGATATAAGCATGTATTCAAACTCCAAATTTCCTAATACTATCTAAACTAGACTTTGGCACAAGTGGCAAAAATAATATTTGATCTCTGAAACAAATATTTAATTGTGATCGCCAAGCCTTTATAATCCGATTCATGAAGATAGATTGCATGGAGATATAGCATGTAGAAGTATTTTAAAGAAATTCAGTTGCAGAAAAGCTCTTTAAAGGTCAACCTCATTAAGGTGATGTTTTTGAACCACGATAAAGTAGATACTATTATTGGAAACTTGCTGCACCAGCATAGACTGGCATTTCACTTACAGTTTAAACTTTCTATGGTTAATTTGAAAAGCAAAAAATGATCTTTTGAGGGGGTCCTGATCTCTGACTGAAATGGCATTTTAATCAATAATAATGATTTCTTTGCTATGATTAGTAGAACTTTTGTTCTGGACAATGCATGGCAGAAATAATTAAGCAGTTCTATTTTAGAATCCCTTAAGGGAAGGACTTTGTAATACAAATGCTGAGATATATATATATATATATATATATATATATATATATATATATATATATATATATATATATATATATATATGATTCCATATTTCTCCAGTAGGAGGTGCTGTTCTTAGACATGTATTTACAATCATCCGTCCAAGCTACCAAGAATGAAAGAATTCATTACTTGTATGTTTCCTACAGGGCCCTCCATCCTTAGACTCAAGATGGATTTTTAGATAGAATAGGTGGTCTGTGCTGGAAAGTCAGCCAGTTTCCCCCAAATAAATCTATAATCAAGTTTATTTCCATGTCTTAATGTAATTGAATTTTAATACCTAGGAAGGAAAATTGTTCTTCTTCATTGAGGAGGTATCTAATGTTTATATTAAGAAATTAGCTTAAACACGTTGCCTCTATCATTAGTCTGCTAAGTGAGTGATTCATCATCAAAAGTGTCCTTCATGGAATAAACACTAGATGGTCAGTTGCATTAGCATATATCCAAATATTTCCCCAGGTGTAACTTCCTCTCTGCTCTACTAAAGTGGGACACAGCACATCCCTGATGAATCCTCTAACAAGACAGGACACATTGGAAAGAAAAGGCTGTGATAGTAATGACAAATAATTATTAGAAGCAGTAAAATATTTATATTTCAGTCATTAAAACATGATTGATCATGAGGAAATTAAAAAGTCTTGAATGCCAAAACTATCATAAATATAGAAAATATAAATGGGTGTTTAAATTTTTATTTAATGATGAAATGAAAGATAGCATTCTTTGTGTCCTACATTACTAATCGACTGTCTCTTGTTGAAATATTGATTACATAAATGAGAAAAAGATGAATGATTTTTTTCCAAAATGCTAGTCCTATATTTAAATTTAATTTAGCATTGTATGTCATATTCCTTATTTTAGCAAATTATTAATGCACTGATTATTGCTGCATTGAAAAATATGTTTCAAAAATGAAATTTTATCCAATAGTGCCCATACCATGTGGTGTATTAAATAAGCCACTACACAAATGTTCTTTTGTCTAAAAAGGCTTTGGCAAATTGCATTTTAGGTTGAGTTTAAAATTAATCAAAATTTAGTGACAATAGATAGTTTCCAGTGTTTCCAAATATATGCTGTGACTGTGTAATGAAAGAGGAATTTATTTTTGCATGTCCTTTCCCAGGCTTTTTGTTGTTGTTGTTGTTGTTGTTTTTGTTAGAAAAATGATTCACAATCTTTCAAAACTCCATGGAATTTCTGTTTTCCTTGACATGTTATTATCATCCCCCTGTTTATTCCAAGCTTTTTTTCTTTCTTAATTTTCTTTTTTTTTAGTTTGTGATATTTTTGCTTTCTAAAACTGAAGGAGGTGACTCATTTTGAAGAAGAATATTACACTGGCCCTTTTCTCTCCAAGGACCCTCAGTACTCCATAATATGCCGGCTTCAGCTTTTCTAGCTGAATCCATTATGATGTGGACCTACTCTGCTCTCTAGGGTGTAGGTGGCAGGTGATTGCCTGGACACAAAGCCCTAACAAGCTCTCAAAGGCACAGTAGCAAGCAAAACCCCACTCATCTTTCTAGGAGCAGGTCGTGTTCTGAACACCTCCACACCAAAGTGATGCTTCTTTATCAGTCTTCAATCGCTGTCTTTCTACCACGACTGCCCACTTCTCAAAAATTGAGAGGACACAGGATAAAAATCTAAGAATAGCATCATAAATCACCCAAGCCTCTGAATTGCCTGGAAATGTTAAATGCTTTGGTTTGGGCCCAGATGTTCAACTCACCTGCTTTCTACCAGCCTGACACACATCAACTGAAAGAAAGAAAAGGAACAAAGGACAGCTGGTTCTACAAAGGCTCTGCTGTTTTCTTTCAACTTAACATTTACTGCATTTTCCCATTTTCTCTTACTTTTCCATTTATTGAAGCATAAAAGGATACCCTACCTGACAGGAGAACAACTTTCCACTGTGCAAGAAAGGAAGAAGTGTGAGATACACACCTCTTCTCCTGGACTGTGTATCAACAATGTGGTAATTGCTGAAAATGTCATGCCATGAAAGGACTGTGTTGTGGTCGCCTCTATTAATTTAAAGACATTAGTTATCCATGCATCCAGTCAAAAGTGACTTGCTATACTTCATTCTTCCTTTGACAATTTTCCATCCATTTATTTGAATAGAATAGAATGAGTTTTCATTAAACCAAATCAAAATGTGTACTGTCTTAGTGTTACTAATAAATATAAAATAAATGTTAAGAGTGATGTATGGTAAGAACCAACCAACAAATAAGGGAGTATTTGATTCATAAATTGATTAGCTTTCCTTTGGGGGCAGTAGCTTTGTGAGAAAGCAAGAAAGGTTTCAAAGGGTCATTCATATTTGAAGTGAGTTTTAACCAATAAAATTTGATGTGGCAGCTCACACCTATAATCTCAACAATTGAGAGTTAGAGAAAAGAGGATCATCAGTTTAAGGCTCTTTTTGGTTACATGCAGAGATCAAAAGCAGCCTGGATTACAAGAGACAATGTCTCAATTAAAAATAGTACAGTCTATACTTTTTAATGCTCTGAGAACTCTCTGCATTGAAGATTCCCAATACTTGCCTTTCATGTTTCATTTGTTTATCATTTTATGAATAGTTTAGTATTAAGAAGTAGCATTTTGGGGATGAGGGAATGGAGGAGTCAGGAAGATGACTCAGCAAGTGCTTGCCATGCAAACCTAAGGACCCGAGTTCAGATCACCAGCACCCACACACATGCGCAGCTAGAGTAGTGGGTACCTTAATCCCATTACTGGAGTGGTATTCATCGTTTAGAGCATTAGTAGATTGACTGACTGAACCTGAAGCCATGGTCTGTCTCATGCACATGCACACAGGTTATAAGTCAACAAGGGCAGTTAACACTGCTATATGCTGTGAAATATTTTCTGGCATGGGTTGTGATATCTTCATAGAAAAGGTCAGGCAAGTTTCATTCACTTCCCACTGGTACTTTAATTTTAGATATGAATTTCTAAAAATGTAAACATAAAAAGTTTCCCTAGAGATAGATGCAATAAAACTGAAGCTGCCTGAAATATTTATGTTTTCATAAAATATTTTCTAGAGGCAAGTAGAATGCCAATATGAAGGATTGCTTTTCTTTAAGAATAGCTTAGTGGATATTTAACTTCCCATCAGCTATTGTTGTCACAGCATGGCTTTCTCTGTCATTTTGTTTTGTTGTGGATTTGTTCCGTTCTGTTTTACAGTAGGTGGTTCTAGGCAAGGGATTGACCACTGAAGTACACTGACACTCCTCCTTGTTTTTAGAGTTCTACAAAATGGATATTTGCTGATCCTTTCATTATTTCAGATATGTCTACCAAATGCAGGAATCACACTGTCATTTGGGGCTTGAAATCTATGAATATTGGCAACATTACTTTTTAGGATAAATAAAGTGTATGGATCCATAGCACAACAGCTAAATGAAACATTCCAACGAATATCCAGGAGTGGGCCAAGGATGTGGTCTTCACATGTACAGTGGTAGGGAACTTGCCTTCCAGGCCCAAGCTCTAGGTTCAGTCCCACGTAGTACAAAACAAAATCATTCCAAAACCACCACAAAAACCTGTATTTTGAATACCGCCATCATAGGTTTTTGGTAAACACATCTTTGATGTTTTATGTCTCTTACTGTATGCTCTCAAAGAAATGTAAATTTATAAAATAAAAATGACAATCTATTTCATTAATAGCCTTGGTTCTCATAGCATTTAGGGAAATGGAGATGATATTTTCTCTAATTAAGCCTTATGTTTATATAAAATGTAGGCATCCACAGCATATAGCAATCTCCAATGGGAATGCTAGGGTTTGTGACCTGCCTTTTGTGAGTCCCAAGCATCTGCTTTTCTCGCTTGATTCTTTTAGTCACTTGGATAAAAATATTAAAGAGTGAGGACATCACCTGTGGTAGATTAGAAGCTGGAAATCATTGAAGGAAAGAAAGTGAGTCTATTTTACATTTATATAGCTCTTTGAACTGGTGAGATTCAGTATTAATTTGAATAGTAATGATGCTGTCCATTTTTCAGAGATTAATTGTCTTATCTAAAAATCATTTCTGTGGCCAAATTACTTTATTCTGCAACTGAGGACACTTACAAAAATGGCCAATTTACAATATCAACAATTGTCAAAATAAGTACATCAATGTTGGATTTGAAGATTGTGCTTTTTGTGTGGTAGTAGCCTCATCTGCAAATGGGCGCTTCAGAGAGAAAAGCAACCCAGACATTTCTTTCCACCCTCAAAGTATGCCGTTCTGCCATGAGTATGGTGTATGTTTTCCCTCTTCTGAAACAGTACTGTACTTTCTGCTATTCTATGTCTTATTTTATATATTTTAGAGCCCATTTTCTTTTTTTCTTTTATAGAAGAAATTGGCTGCAATATTTGTTTCATTATACCTCGTTTCCTTTCCTACCCCAGGGTATCCAGAACCATAGACCCTGGACTGAGAAGCTATGCTAGATGTTCTTCGCTCCTGTGTCTTACTTAGAACTTGTAAGGCCAGATCTGTTAGTGGGCTATTTAAATTTAAAATAGATATTTTTTGTTCACTTGAGAGAGAGAGTTAGAGAGAGAAAGAGGGAGACAGAAAAAAAATGGGTATGCTGGGGCCTCCAGGCACTGCAATGGAACTCCAGACATGCACCACCTTGCACAGGTGACTTTATGTGGGCACTGGAGAATTGAAGTATGATCTTTCTGCTTAGTAGCCAAGTGCCTTAAACTATAAGCCATCTCTCTAGCCCTTATAAAGGTTGTGTGTGCTAATTTCCTTTTTTTAAAAAAAATTTATTTGGATTTTTTTGTGATTTTTGTCTTCTATTTTTCCATTGGTGCTGAGGACGGAACCTAGTCAAGCACTCATCCACTGAGATAAATCCCCATCCCATTAATGTTTTCCTTTATAATATATTACTGAAAATGTGAAGCCATGAGGTTAATGAGAAAATCATATAACATAAATATATAAAACTGCCTGTTGCGGTCAGCTTTCTAGTTGCTGCACAGAAAGAACCCAAGCAAAAGTGGCTTATGGAGGAATGGGTTTATTTGGCTTATGGACTCGAGGGGAGACTCCATCCTGGCAGGGAAAACGATGGCATGAGCAGAAGGGTGGACATCACCTCTGCCACAGCACTGCAAACAGTGGCAGGAAGGTGTGCCAAATACTGGCAAGGGGGAGCTGGCTTATAACCTCCATAAGCCCGCCCCAACAAAACAACTCTAGTGAGGTTTTAATTTCCGAATTGCCATCAGCTGAGGATCGATCTATCAGAACACATTCATTTGTTTGTGGGGGACACCTGGATCAAACCATGACACTGCCCATACCAGAATTTTTTACACATAAAGCAAATTATTTTTTTTCAAAATCTATAGGATAAAGGTTTGAAATTTGAAGACAGATTTTCTCCTGATGAAAATAAATGTTTCTAGATGATTTTGAAATCATCTCTGTCCTTTGAGATAGACTTAGACTTTGTCACTGTTTTGATTATATGAATTATGAAAGCATGTATTCCTTAAAGATATTGAGTAATTCAAAAAATATCTTTATCTCTGAAAATATCTCATGCATCACAGTAGCTTTTGCAACAGCTTTGAAATGCTTCTATCAAGAGGACACATTCTAAGATCAAATTATCTGATTAGAGCTGTGTAAACATTTTGAAATATAATTGATACTGTCAAGAAAGTCTTTATTAAACCTCTGCAAAAGACAACACATGCGGATAGAGAACAGTTCAAGTGCACAAAGAAAACAACTTTATTTGTTTAGGAACACAATTCTTATTTTGTGATACAAAGTAGAACCATGTTTAACCTGTACTCTGCAGATTATACAAAGACTAACATATAAATATTCCTGACCATGCATAAACCTCCTTCTCTTAAGTGTTTCTCCAATGGTGATTTGTTATTCTGCATTTAGATTCCTCACTGCAGGCATTTTCCAGTCTAACCCTATAATCAGTAAAACAGGAACACTTTCTGAGAAATGCTCCCTAATCTCCCAAGGCTTATCTCCACTTGTATTCTGCTCATCTCTGTGATTGGCCGTTTGAGTCTGACTTACTGATGGATCAGGAGTGAAAATAACAAATGCTTCCTTTTCCGTCCAGATTAGGCACATCTATAGGATGTATTAAGTAACATCAAGGCTGAGTTAAATTCTGGTGTGAAGTGCAAGGGGAGTTTATAGACCCGAAAAAATGCTGCTCAAACAGTACGACAAACTGGTGCACTGCATTCATGGGAAGGTTTAGTGTAAGTTACACAAAGCCTGATAGAGCAGGATCAGTTCCTCGGTACTCATATAAAGCCAGGTGCACAAAGAGGCTCAAGCTTCTGGAACTCATTGCAGTGAAAAGACAGCACTATTGTGTCCATCCATCTCTCCCTCATCTGTCTTTGTCTCTCTCTTCCTCTTTCTCTCTTTGTAACTAAATAAGTAAAATATTTAAAAACAAAAGAAAAACAAAGCGGTATATCATAAAGAATTTCCAAGAATGATATGACCACAGTAAAACGATAGTTATATCCAATCTCGTGTGAATCCTCTTTGTAATTCTCTCAAAGCAGCAATGAGTAAGGTGGCGATGATAAAAGGGAAAATGCTGATAGGGAAAAATGTGCAGACTGGTTTTCGTTTGAAATTCACATTTCCCCTTTTAATTCTTTTGCATTCCTCCCAAATACATTCTGTTTATTTTCTTCTTTCACTCTTGAGAACACTAAGGCCTGAAGAGATTAAGCAAGTATTCCCAGGCAACACAGATGCACACATGGAGAGTGGTCTGGGTCTTCACCTGAGAGAACCTTGTCATGTGTCCACAAATTCAAATGTTCATCCATCCTTCTTTCCTTCCTCTCTGTCCACTCCCATGTTCCCACCTTCTTCATTTACTACCATGATGATTGCGATCACTGATTCAAAACCCTTCAATCCTCTAATTCATTCTTCCAAAAATATGCTCATGGCTAATATTTTGCTGTCATCTGAGAAATGAGTGAAACAGTTTTTTCCCCATAGAGTGTTGTTGAATGAACCACAAAAACAAACTAATCTCTCAGCATAAAGCCTACTACAAAATAAACTCATCATTAGTGTTATTAAAATGTTGAACAGCATGAACATATTTATAGAACCATATATTGGCTCAGCTACCCTTGGGTTTAGAACACCTGTGGGGTAGGAGCATTCTGGATTCCCAGGAAAATTGTTCTAGACCAGGAGTGGCATACACTCATTCAATAGCTTGCCTGACCTATTAGGGTCATGTACTTTCTAAGTATAGATAAATCAATCGATTAGATTAATTTGCAGAGCAAAAACCAGGCAGTGTTTCTTTTGTTAAAGTTGAATGTGAGAAAAATGCAAAGAAGAGACAAATTTATTATGCTTATTTTAATGGCTCTTTAAAATAGTAGGTTAGAGAAATGAACTTTTCAGAAATGAATCTTCAGTTATGGTATACTCTAAATGTTCAGCTAAACTGAAAGAAAAATAACAGTTTCTGTAAGTCTTTTTTTTTTTTTTTGTGAGACCCTTTACTATGACCTTTACTATGGTCTGAGTCTAGGGTTTCATAGTTCACACATGAGAGGCATGAAATAGTCTCCTATTTGTATGTAGGCATATGTGTGTATGAGTGTATGTATGTATGAATGAATATTTTATATGTGCAGTCACATGGATCTTTCCACAGAGGTGTGAGTTTGAAATCATCCTGCTGGAATACAATTGTTCTGCTGCCTTCACCAAGGCTTCCTTTTCTCTGTTGATTTTTCCATTTCTGGAGCTTCCAAACTGGTCTGTCTCCTGGTGTCATACTGAACAGTCTGTCTTACTGTTATCTGTATAACCCAGTGAGGGTATCATTGCACTATCATTTTCCTTGTTTGAACTATAAGTTCTGACTAATAGTAAGAGGAAAATCTCAACATTTGATATATGTATTCCTTTTAAAAATTCTCCAGCCTTCATCAAACCCAGGTTTTTCTTCACTAATATTGGATTATTTAGAATTTCCCCAAGGAAAAGGACCAGTTCACAAGTTTCTGATTTGTTTCTGTTTTTGTTATTTCATAAAACGGGCCATGAGCATCTTGGGAGCTCATCTTTGTCTTTTTCACCACCCCTACTTCAGCAGTTATCATGTATTCTGCTTATAGGAAATGCTTTCATCTTAGATACTGCACAAAACTATTTACCACACACAGGAACACTTCGTAACACAATGTATTCTCTCACAGTTCTGAAGGCCACGTGTCCCAGATCACATATGCGTGGAGCCCTGGTTTCTCTGAGACCTCTAGGGGAGGGTACTTCCATGCCTCTTACAGATTCTCTCAGCTTCAGGTGTTCTGGGCTTCTGGGATATATTAGTTACTTTTCTCATTGCTAAGAGAAAACACCTTTCAAAAATCAACATAAAGAAAGATGGTTTATTTCAGTATATATTTCTAGGTTACAGTCCATGATGGAGGGGACAGCTTCCAGTAGAAACGTCAGACACATATTCATATTCATGCTCATATTCAGCCCTGTAGGGAGGGATGAAGGCTGATTCTCAGCCAGCTCTCTCCCCTTTATATATCACACAGTCCAGAACTCCAGCCGCAGTTAACGTGGGCCTTCCCACTTCAAATTAACCTAATCACAGGCCTGCCCAGAGGATAAGCTAATGTGGATAATTCCTCACAGATGATGCTAGGTTCTCTCAAGCTAGCAATTAATGGGAACCATCGGGTGTGAGCACCATTCCAAACCATTCCTCCATTTTCAAGTGCTTTTTTTTTCTCTCTGTAGTATTTATGTAAGCAACCCGGATGATGCTCTTCTTATGATATCATTACACAAACTCTCTCACGGGGAGTTCTAATCATCTATCACATTGCTTCCAAAAGTAATAATACTTGCATGTAATCAGGAATTAAGATTTTAACCTGCCTTTGGTGTTGAAGGGGCTCAATACAAGTCCAGAAATGTTCTGTCATTGTTTGATAAATGAATAAGCACTGGCATGTTTGGTCACCACTTCTATGAATCCTTCTAAGAGTCAAAAGAGAGATGATGAAGTAATACTCTCTTTTTGCCGGGCCTTGCCCACCTAATGCTAGGCAAGTTTTCTACCAATTAAGAACATCCCAAGTCTGATATATCCAATTCATAGTAATTGAATATTAATATCCCTTCCATATATTATTGTCATTGAATTGGTTCATATTTCTATTTCTTTAGTTAGAACATGAATTCACAAAGCAAGGGCTTATATATTATTTAACTCCATAACTCATTGTTTGACAAGGCCTTTACAAGGACAGAAAGAAGGCATGTTGAACTAAACTTTTGGTTTCAATCTAACTGTGTCATTTTCCTTTTGCTTCTCAAAATGTCATTAGTGTTTGTTCAAACTTTGTGAAGCGGCCAAGGAGTGGCAGGTAGTGAAGTTACAAGATTGTGATATACAATTCATTTTCTATCTCTAGGGGCCTTTTTTATCATAACCACTTCAAACACAGAGAATACTGCTACCATCTGTAGCCAGTTCATCTAACTAGCAATAACCATGGATGCTGATAGGCTCGTTGCTTGGAATTAGTTTAAATCACTGCTTGCAATATGTGTTTATGTTGAATTGAAAATGTTTTTTTGGAAATGATATTTTCATTCTTAGCAATGATTTTGGCATGAAAAAAGCTTATGAAAGAGGAACATTGAACATTTTCAAATCTTGAAGCTAGGAAATTTCTGAAGAGATATATGAAAATTGCTTAGCTATTTCTATAGCTTTCAGCTAAAATCTGATGGCTAAGGGCACATTATCTTCGATAAACAAAGTGGGGATTTATTTCACCAGATTATTCATTAAATATGAGATACACTTTTCCAAAAATCATTTGGGTTGAGGCATAACTATATATATATATATATATATATATATATATATATATATATATATATATATATATATATATATATATATATATATATATGAGAGAATGAATGATAATTTCAGAATGCAAATACATTAAACAAAGGAGATCATTGCCTACATTATTTAGGATAAGGTGCACCTGCTAGTGAGTATTCAATGTAGAGATGATCTCTGTGCTTTGTATTAGCAAGGGGTGAAATTCTCAGTCACACTGGTGTTCACTGGCCAGCCACTCTATGGTACATGGCAAGCTGTGTGCCAATGAGAGACCCTGTCTTAGAAAACTTTAATAAAGCCTTAGGTACAATGTCCAAGATTGTCCTCGGGCCTCTTCACATATATATACATGCACACCCCATCCTACCTCACCCTCATACACACCAGTAGATACAAATAGATGCAAAAAACTTACATTTATGGAGAGATAGTTTAGTATTATACTGTTGTAACTACTATTGGGTGATGATGATGCTGTTTTCTATTTTATATAGTTGATTTCTTAATGAATACCTACCTTGAAAACCCCACCAAAATAATAAATAAGTTATTATTTGATCACTTGATGGAAGTTTTATTTAATTAGAATGTTGGATAAATATAGAAATGAATTATAAGGACTGTAATAAACATAGACACAATTGTAGACATGTGGACAAAATTCAGTTTTAATTTTATTTCTAACATCTTTTCCAATTTTTAAAAGGAAATATTTCTACTTTTGTTAGGCTGTGTTTCCTGCAGGAGCTGTAATATACTTGTGGAGGTTGCTTTTTCATTAGTCTTCATTTTTGTCTTGTGTTCCCCCATTATACCTGAACTGTGGGAATTCTCAGGAGACAGCAAACAGAAAGCTGGCCTTCCCAAGAACAAATAACATATCAAATTGATGTTAAACTGTGCCATGCCAGATGAGAGGTTATAGAAGAATTTAGCAACATCCTTTGAAGAAAACAGTGAAAATAATATTGTGACTTTATTGTTTTAATTTCCCCTACTATTCCATAATTACCCATGGCATTTCAATTTAGGGATAGCATCTAGTCTACATGTAACTAACAAAAGTAAATTAACAAAATATGAAATTCGACATATTTTGGTTTAGATTTTTTTTATTTTAATTTCTGTAAGGAACTCATAGTGAATAGTTACATACTGAAAAAATGTAATTCATAATACTTTTGACAAAGTGTAGCTATGCCTAAAGTTTTTCAGACTGATACCATAATACAAAATATGTACAGTTAATTTATCTCACAGGTTAATGTTCTGAAAACAAAATTGTATTTCAACTACAGAGATGAGAAGCCTTTCTCTTAGAACAATGTATGTGACAGAGCTCTTTGATCTCACAATATCTCGTAGAGTTTTTCAGCCTTTGGTCCTCATGTCATTGACACTTGTGATTATTACAACACAGTCATTTGTGTAGAATATGGCCTTGCCTGAAGAGTCCCTGTTTGAGTCGAATCAACTTTGATCACTTGACTGAGGTAGCTGTCTTCCCCACTATAAAGGTTCAATTTTTCCCATTCCAGAGAGTGTGATAAGATCAAGGAGGGAGACTAAAAATGTCTATTTTCTTCTGAGAACTTTATTTTCTCTGGGGAAGCAGACCATGACAACTGAGAAAAAATAAAAGAGGAATTGGTAAAAGGAAGGAGTGAAGAAATATAATAAAACAAAACAGATATATAATAAACACATGGATAAACTCTATTAGTAGGAAGAGCTACAGGAAAAATTGAAATGGATACTTTTAGTAGATGGGTAATAGTTTATAAATATTATTGGGCAAAACCTCTCTGAAAAAGAAAGTTTTTCTGAGAGAACTAATATGTGAGAAGGGTTAAGTTGGGTCAAAAATGTTAATGAGTAGCTGTGATGGAGGAAACTGGATGTTCCACGTGCAGTAATATGTGGAAGAGTAATAATCATTTAGGCATGTTTCCTGGAGTAACCTACCAAACATCGACCTGTGGCTTTTACACATGTATGCACCACACCAACACACACACAAATACACAAAAAGCTATGAACGAATGCCACACAGACATATGCATGAAAAATTTTTAAAAAATATTTTCTTTATTCAATTTCAATCAGAGAGAAAGAGAGAGAGAGAGAGAGAGAGAGAGAGAGAGAGAGAGAGAGAGAGAGAGAGAGAGAACACCAGGACCACCACCTTGTGGGTCTGGCATATGTGGGTCCTGGGGAATTGAACCTGGGGCCTTAGGCACTGGAGGCAAGTGCCTTACACGCTGAGCCATATCTCTAGCCCTGCATGCAAAAATTATCAAAATTAAAATTGAATGAAAAATTATCAAAGGTTCTATCTACATAAACTAGAGAGCAAAATACCCCTCAAAGAACTGATATACTTTAAGCATGCTTAAAAAAACACATGATATAAATTGGAATTTTCTAATGTTTATAAGTTAAATTATTGTGAAAACCAAAAAATATATACTTTTACTATGGAAATGATTGTAAATATCTCGAGTTCTTATACATCTTATTTTTGGGAACAGTATACAAATTATTTACCATGTTCTTAGTGAGTGATGGATAATCTAAATAGAAGTCAGGTTTGTTCCCCACCAAAGTTCTTTTAACATAATGTGTGAAGCAGTAGATCAGTGTTATAAAAGAAATAATGCTAGAACATATAACATAATTCATTAAGCTGCTGTAATTTTTAAATAATAATATTTTATTTATTTCTTGCACAGGGAAATTTTGCTCAGAGCACTGCCAATTTCAAGCCTTCCATTGAATGCTTTTTAATAACATGACCTCCAAAAGGCATTTCCTTTTTCCAAAAGATATATTATTCTTCAAGTATATTTTTAGGTTACAAAATAAGAAGTGCAAAGCAGAATTCATAATGGTGATTATTTGGCTTAAAATTGTGATGACAGGTGTTCTGTATACCTTCTGAATAGCTGGGCTATGCAATGGGAGCCAGGTTTACTTTGTAATGGGCTCCTGTTGACCTTCTCTGCCACACTACCTCCATGCATCACAATGACCTGATAAAATGGCAAGAATCCAAGAAGCACCTTTGTTTTTGGGTTGGATTTTTGCCATATCCTCAAGTATAATAACCAACATCCAATCAAAAATGAGAGAAGCAAAAAAGTCAAAGAGAATACATAATAAGAGTGTGTTAGAGTCATTTGGTGTTTGCTTATTTTAAGATAATCTGCCATCTCCTTCCTGATTAAATCCCAGGGAGCCCTTTTTGTGGCCATTTTTAAACCATATTATTGTATCCCCACATGGCTGAAAGTCCTAATCAAATACAATATGTCATCTCATGTGTCTCAAGAAGGACAGAAAAGCTTGGCAATTTATGAGAATGCAGTCCAGTTATCATCAAGAGTTAGAGAGAGAGAGAGGAGAACAGCATTGCAATGTAAGTTCAACACCCATATCCTGTTTCTGCTGCATTTCTCAAAATACTTATGTGCCCCAGGGGAAATCTATCAGGATGCAATGAGACTGAGTGCTGGTACTATCCTAAATTAAGAATGAACAGAAGTACTGTTCAACTGTAATGCCAAGTAAATACTTAAAATGTTGATTGAGAAAGAGAGGTTTTTTTTTTTTTTTTTTTTTAACCAAAACTCTACACTAAGAGGCCTATGGAGATGTAATGATTAAAGTGAATTGTTGATGCAAAAAATAAAAAAAAGGACTAAAAAAAAGGACTAGATTTAGATTCCCCAGAAACTAGATTAAAAGATGGATGTGTGAGAAAGTGACTAGACAAACAGTAGACCAATCACCACAGCAAGTCTGATAACCCATGAAATGTCAATGGAGACAAATACCAAGGAAACCCACCACAATCCAGCTAAACATGAAGAGATACTTAAGATCTCAATAACAAAGCAGAAAAAACTCACCCACCATGACTCAGGGAACTGAGCGGAAGAGGGTGTGGAAAAAATGTAAGAGCCATGGTCTTGGAGAATATCCAGAGGCATTGCCCCCCTCAGCAACAATACACAAGGGAAAAAAAAGAAAAGAAAAGAAAAACTGGCTACCTCTGGTACAGTTCATGACACCATAACCTATCGAAAGATCCAGGATGCACACCAAGGAAGGACCCCAGTTGGTAGGGGACAGAGAGGAGGGAAACAGGGACACATTCATAAGATATGCTCATACAATGTATAAACTTATTCATAATAAAGATTTTTTTAAAAAAAAATATGGATGTGGTTGTATGTCCTTGTATTCATAGTGCTGGGAAGATGGAAAGAGAAATTTCCTAGTGTTTTTGGGTACATGATCTCACTGAATCATTGAGTTCTAGGTTTAGCAAAAGATCCTGTCTCAAAAATTAAACCATTAGGCTTAGAGTAATGGTTCAGTGGTTAAGGTGCTTGCCTGCAATGCCAACCCAGGTTCAGTTCCCCAGTTCTTGCATTAAATCAAGATGCACAAAGTGGTGCATGCATTTGGAGTTTGTTTGCAGTGGCTAGAGGTCCTGGCATGAACATTCTCATTCTCTCTCTCTCTCTCTCTCTCTCTCTCTCTCTCTCTCTCTCTCTCTCTCTCTCTCTCTCTCTCTCTCTCTCTCTCTCTCTCTCTCTCTCTCTCTCTCTCTCTCTCTCTCTCTCTCTCTCTCTCTCTCTCTCTCTCTCTCTCTCCTTGCAAATATGTATTTAAAAATAAACAATTGGAAAAGGCACTCCAAATCAATTTCTGGCCTCCAAACACATTTGTACTCATGTGCACATTTACCTATATAGGAACACACACATATACAAACACCCATATACACATGCCACCTGCCCTCCCCCCACAAACACACACTTTGACAGTTGTAAAACTCCAATCCATAAACTATTTTGATTCAGATGCCACTGTTAATCATAAAACTGTAGCAGACAGTGTTTTGGTAGTTTGTGACCAAGGAAACCTTATTGAAAGGATTCTGATGTGCCAACTCTTCTGGAAATATGAGAGGAAAACCTCCTTTTACTTGGGAGCTGTCAATCTATGGCATGGGTGTGTCAGTTATGGACAGCGGCATTAAGTGCTTGGGGCGAGATTCCCTTCCACTTGTTAAAGTCTGTGCATGGCAACTATCATGCTTTCTTATCAGAACAGAGCTGACCATTCTCCAAATTACAGCCTGCTTGTCATTCCCGTCCAAGTAATGTAACTACATGACCCCAAATCAGAAATGTTATATCAATCTGCAGTTTACCCGACTCTTTCTTAGCCTGCCCAAATCCGTTTGGTTGCCTCCTTAAGTGCAAATTTGTAGCAAGTAGTGATTTTCTCCTCAATCTCGTGTGATGATTTCTTCTGGAGGTGTGCAGTCAGCAGACCCTGGGAAAGATGTGTTGACTTGCATTCTTCTCAATCCTGCTTAGGAGTTACTTTAGGATAACCTATCCACCTAGTGCTAGTGATTATGTCTTCATCAGTTCACTACTTAGTATAGTTTGTTATATTCAGATGGGGAATGTATACCACCCATCATAGTCCAGAAGCATGGAACTTTTCTTTACAGAATTCTTGACTTACTCATTAGAACAGTTTTCTTGTATAGCTTAACATATACTTAAACCCAGGAATTTGTTGTCTTACAGTTTTGGAAGTCAGAAATCAAAAATCAAGATATGAACAGGGTTGATTTGAGCATTCTGAGTGTAGTAAGTGGATTTTCTTCAATCTACAATTCTACATCCTCAGTTGGTCTGATTTTTAAATTCCTTGAATTGTGGAGCTTCGCTTTCATTTTAAAAAGATATTTCTCCAAGATATGTGTCTGTCTCCAAATTTTCCTTATTTATATGATTGCTTCCCATAATGAGTTAGGCTGTAGCTTACTGATAATATTTTAACTCACTTTGTTAGTACTATAACAACCATACTTGTGAAAACATTTATGCTCTTATGTACTTGTTATTATGATTTCAGCATGAGTAAGGTAATAATCATATTCATAACATCCACCACCTTGCCACACCAGCTTTGCATTTAGTAAGAGTATATAGTGTATACTAATCAGTCTTTCCTTTTAAGATATAGACTTTTAGAAACATATATAAATAAAAAACTATCTTCTCTCTCCATATATATAAAATATACATATATATTTTTGTTCAGCACATGTTGAAAGCAAACATCAGATATAATAAATACGTTATTTTTCATGTTAGAATTATGGCTCATATTTTTCAAAGAAACAACAACAAAAAATGTATGATTCTTTGCATTTCTTGCTGGGGTGCTTAGCATTAATACTTGATGAAGCTGCCCGGTTCTGTTTGCCTCTCTTTAAACTGCAATGCAGTTTTATCACACACACACACACACACACACACACACACACACACACACACACAAGCATCTGAAAAAATAGCTCAGTTCGTGCATGAGTCTGTACCACTCTATGTTGCTCAAATAATAGAATAATCAATATGAATTAAAATCTTTGATCATTTTAGACAGGATCCTAGGAATCACAATTGCTATGGGTTTCATCATATTCACTGCTCTTGTGGCTCTAGAGATATTATACACACGTGATCCATTTTAATCCAAATTATCCTAGGAAATATTATTTTCTGTGCTAGTCAGAAGTTCTTGTCCAGTGATAGAAGGCCTGACATAAATAAAAAAAGAAAAAAATAATTTAGGTAAGAGTTTCAGAGGTTTCTGTGCATTTCGGGAGGACATGGAGCAAAGGAGTTCATATCATAGAATCTAGGAAACAGAGAGAGACAAGAGGTCAAGGTCAGATATGCCCTTTACAGGTGTGTCCCTGTGATCTACTTCAACTAGTCCCCACCATCCACAATCTCCCAATAAATAATATATTCAAATATAGTCTATGCCATTGATTAGATCAAAGCTTTTGACATCATTTCTCACTGGAAACATCCTCATAGACATATCCAGAAGTATTTACATTTTTCTCTATCACCTCAATTTTAAGTTTTCTGTCACAATCATTGCATTATCATTTTGTAAATAAGAAGAGTCACATTTTAATTTTGGTCAGGGTTATCCATCCATATTAACACTCAAGTCTATATTTTTTAAAAGCCCATTGATTAAGGTAAATTTTTAGGCATACTAATGTATATGAATTTTTCCAGACAGTATCTTTTAATATGCAAAGAAAACTATCTTTGAATAATGGCCTCATCAAATCAAAACAGGAATGTTTTTGAAGGCTAAATCAGCAAAATATATAGGAAAACCATTTTATCACAGGAACCTGGGCTAAGCTTAGCTGACTAACCTTACATCACTTACATCATCTTACATCACTGTTTCAAAAGCTATTGATGAATTATAAAACTCTGGATATTTTATTTTAACCTATCACTATCTCAAAGCTGTCTTTATTTATGGTCAGTGGAGTCTGGGTCTTGCAGCAGTATGTACTTTGAAAAATTGTTCCCCATCGTTTGTTATAAGAAAACTGAAGTTTGAAACTTTCTTGGATGATGAAAATGTTTTATATCATGATAGAATTGTGAAATGAATTATAAATGTTGGGCCTTTTCAAACGTACTGTTAGGTATATTGCAGTGACAGTTAACTTGAAATTTTCTATGGCTTGCAAATTATGGACAATTTATGCCTTAAGGAAACAGTGGGAATCACACACACAGACAGACAAATGCACACTGTTTTTTTTTTTCTGTTGTGCTCTTTTTAAGTACGAGGGATAATGAGAAACAGAACAAATTTGGACTTGAAATATCTTACCAGAACTCACGTGAAAGGCTGTGTTTATAGAAACAGTGGACGAGACCTGCTTCTGTGTCCAATGCGCTGTTCAGTTCTGTCCCTGCCCACCCCCATCTTCTGCCCACATTTTTCCCTGGTTCTGGACAACCACAGTCACCAGATGCTCATTTAAAATGAATCCTTTTGAATTGACTGCTCAAAGCGATAGAACTCCCATGATGCCACAACAAACTCAGCTTGTGCCAAGGCAGTACTAATTTTAAAACTCAAGTGTTATGTCTGGGATTTTTTTTTTTATTAACCTCTCTGAGAACTCTTCTGTGCTGTCATACATAAATCAGAGGATTTTGAAAGAACTAGTGAAAGTGGCTGTTTCCTTCTAAGGCTGTAATTTGGTTCCATGAATTATTAATTATTTGAACAGTATGCCATCCGTTCCTCAGAACCCAATATAAATGTAAAAGCTTCACCTTATCAGTGGTAATTTAAGGAGCTGCAATAATGTGATTTTTAACATGTAGTGCTCTGGGATATGTTGAAGGGACTTGAGTTATTCAACTCTTGAAAGTTTCTGAAATAAAACACAGAAAAAAGAAAGATTTTGTTTTGTGATTAGATCTGAAATGTAGTGTAAGGCCGTGGATGTCGCTTGTATCAAATGCTTTGTTGGGAATGCAGCCTGGAGTCCTTTCCTAAATGCAGGTACCAGGACACAGAAAGGACTGCAGATGAGGAAAAGCTCCCTGAAAGTAATGTGTTAGAATATCTTGCATCTTTGTTGTGAGGGGAGAAGTAAATAATGCACCAAGGACTGAAGTTGTGCTAAAGATAAGTTCGGCATATGTTGAAAGCAGACATCAGATATAGTGAGTACCATATTTTTCATATTTATGGCTCTTATATGTTTCTAAGAAACAGCAACAAAAATTTGTGATTCTTTTGGTTTCTTGCTGGGGTACTTAGCGTTAATACTTGATGAAGCCTCCCAGTTCTGTTTGCCTCTCTTTAATATGTAATGTGGTCTTATCTGAAAACCTCATGAAGAAAATCATAGGGGATATAAATTTTCTCTTGTAATAACATTACTTTTCATTTATTAAGGCTTTTTTCTTTTTGTTTATAATGTTTTTAAATTTCTGAATATTTCAGAGGTATGTTTTGCCAATATGCGTATATCAGACTACCAATTCAGAGGACAGTATTCTAGGTAATTTTGCAAATACCAAACTTCTAGTCATTACGATTTGAACAAAGAATATTGCCAAAAGCTCTGATCTAGCCATTAACTTTGAATTGCCAGTGTCATAAATAGAAATTCTCAAAAAGCAGAACACTGTGCTGTGGTTAGCTGTACTGAAATACATTGTGGTGTTTTCACTAGCTTAACCACTCTGCAAGAGTACTTGAAAATGTTTAGCTCACCAAGTCTCTGTAAACTTTCATGTTACTGGAAGAAATTTCAGCAAGTTGATGACTTCAAGTACTTTGATGACTTTGGCCACTTTGCAGAAATCCCAGGTCTCTTTGACTTCAACAAATTACATTTTTTATAAATAATTGTATGGGACTGAATTTACTGCAGGGGCAGAGTGGGGTAAAATGTGATCCAAAAATATGCAGACTATCTAGAAATAAAGATGCCTTGTTCATACGCTGTAGTCTCAGTGGAGTTGGTTTAAGAGACTGACTTTCTTTTTAAACATACAAAAGATTCAAGTATTAAAGGGTTTGAAAGGAGAGATAGTTCTAAGAAACAAAGATCAAGTAATAGAACATCAAATGCTATTAAATTCTTAAGTGTGTTTTAATTATAACTTTACTATTAAAACTTTACTAAAATTAAAAAAAACTAAAGTTATAATTATATAACATGCCATATTAAGAACATAACATATAGTCTCACATTAGGGTTGAGTTACAGTATTGAAAATAATCTTTTTATATTTATCACTAATATCTGGTTGGAAAAGCCACTGTTGGGCAGAGTGTGTGTGTGTGTAGTCATGAACTCTAAGCTGGACTAGATCAAAAAGGATGATCTCATTCTTATTTCAGTGTCTTCAGTGTCACCAGAGGTTATTCTAATAATAAACTTGAAGTGAACTATAGAATGTAGGGGCTCAGGCCTTTCCCATTGCTCATTTTATTATATGCATGAATAGCAAGTTTTAAATTGACCAAAAGTTAACAAATTCAAAATCTACATAATAATATAATCCACCCTGTGATTTGGAACCTGGAGATGTGTGTAGTCATTAAACTATGGAGTTAATTCATTGGGGAGAACTACAGTAATAAGTCATCAAATTAATAATTAGTTCTGTATCTTAAAGAGTAAAAGTGAATAGAAGTAATGTAGAGGTTGTAACCTTTATTTTACCCACACATTATCTGTATTGGTTTTTCCTGGCCAGTCTTGTGCTCTACCCTTATGGCAGTTTATTTAGATGGATAAAACAGGTCATTTGAAGCTGTTGTACACATCTGATGTTTCCTCACTTTCTGTACTGTACCTGGTTTCTTCTGTGCTTGCTCTCCATTATATCTATGCCATTGCTACATTTGTGTTCACAGCTACCACTGTTCTCATGATGTACAAGGATTTGTTTTCCAAATGGGATATCTAAGGATCCATTTGCTATTTGAAACTCAGATGAGAAAGAGTTAATTTTGGAAAAAAAAAATATATATATATATACACACACACACACTTTATAACTGTTCCAAGTTGAAAAAGTTCTCTGAACTCTGTTGTCCTATTTGTCAATGAAGAACTAAATATTGCCAGTCTGGTGACTGTGATGATTGAGTGAGAATATAGAAAATAATCCTTAGTAGTTGCCTTGTACATAAGTAGATGCATAATAAATCCATTACTATACATACCTGTTGTTTATAATGGCCTAGGGTTTTTATCATAAGTATGATGATTTCATTTGGACTAATAATTGGCTTGGTTTTTATAAAAAATATTACATAGAAATGAGGAATGTATATTCATTTCACCAAGGAATGTAATCCCCATGTTTTCACCATAACCAGCTTACCACCTAATGATGCTGCAGTAGAAATCTACTTGTGAAGAATAACGTCCTCGTTTTTCTTCACCTAGAATCAATAGATGTGAGAGATTGCATGAGCTATGAAATATTTCCAAAGGAACTGTAAACATGTACATCATATAATAGAGTTTCATATGGGCAGGCAAACTAATCATGAGGTGAGAATTGCTCAAGAAATATTAACTTCTTTAGCTCTGTAAAGATGGATGTCCTATCTGCCCTCAGTAGTACATCGCTTGCTCAGTTTCAAGACTTCTCATCTGTTGAAGCTGTCTTCCCTCAATCCTCCAATATGCCATATTCTTTATCTTCCTGAAATTCTCCTAAAAACAAACCAGAAACTTATTCCTGTTTGAAATGTTCATATTTTTTTCATTTTCTTCTTGTTAAATTTTATTACAATATTTTTGAATTGTGTTTTTCATCTGTCTTTTCTCTGGCCACCTCTTTTGGTTATGTAATTCTGTAGGAAAGTAGGGAAGTAATACAGTTACGTTTTTTAGTACTAGCTCAATAAATCCAATAAATGTCTGGTGTAGATTTAATAAAATAGGCTTATTTTACTTTTTTAGAGTACTGATAAAATATCAGTGTTTTCTACATTTCTGTATGTGAATCTTGGTATAAAAATTAAAACCATTATTATTCTTAAGTTTGATTAAACCACAGCCAAGCAATGCTTTCTGGTTAATTTTGCCAAGTATTTCATAGCTTTAGATTTTTATCAATGGACAAGATGGACATTTGAAATCATGTTGTTCCTAACATTAATGGGGAGACTCACCCCAAAGAGCTTTTCAAAGTCAGAGATTCTTAGTGGAAGAGATGGACCAAGAAAAGAATGCCTGGGCTCCTTGAATAATGCCCATTTTTAGTGTGCCATATTTCCTCTGCTTCTCATTAATAAACTCCTCCCTGATGCATTCAGGTACTGAAGATGGTGTGTAGCATGGTCACTATTTCGGCTTATTACTCCAGAAGTTATAAGAGATACGTTTTACCATTATTATGCTTTTGTATGCAAATTATTTTACAACCCAGAATTTTTTTCTTTCTGTAAAATAATAGTAAGTTTTTTTATATTTTAGCTTTTTACATTTTCTCCGATGAATTGACTGACAAAATTTGAGTAATTCAAGGGACCAGTGGCAAACACAAAAAGGAAAGAATTATTTCATTTGTATTCAGAGATCTGAGTTCCTTCAGTATGATGTTTTCCTCAGGGATTCCAAATCTATTATTTTTGTTTTTGATAATAATTTACTCTTCATGCAGGCTATAATACTTTACAGAAGTTAAAACTTTTGTGACACAATTGTGGCTGTTTTTTTTTCATCATAATTCATTATCAGGTAAAGTGTAACTGATAGCTAGAGAGATTTAATATTTGAATTCACAGAAGAAATTTTGAGTGCTGGCAAAGTAGTGCCTGGATTCTGAGTATTTGTCTGAGGAGCTGGACTTAGAATTTAAAATGTGTTAGAGCTCCTCCAGAGGCAGAGAACATCTGCTGGGCTATAATCTAAAGAAACAAAATTGGACATGGACAGGGTCTGTGACATACACCCCTAGATCGAAGCTTGTTCAGCTCAAGGTTTCACACTGACAGATGGTTCAAGTTGGGGTTTGTGGCCGCTGCCTAAAACACCTGCCCCATTTCCTTGGGGTCTGCCCTCTTACTTTCTGGATGTATTTGTGTCTTTTTATCATGTCTCAAACCAATCCTCCATGGCTGGAGCTTACTGTTTTTAAATGCTTGGTTTGGTCAAGGTCAGGGTTAAATATGGAGTGTTGGACCAAAAAAACATTGACCAGGTACCTTGGCAAAATAGAAATGAAGCCTAGGAATGTCAGATTTAAACATATCTTTCAATTGAATATATATCTACGAGCTTTTAACAAATATGTAAACTCAGTTTTAACATTATTTTAAGTTCAAAAAGGTTTTTTTTTTGGGGGGGGGGGCTTGGACTAATAAGTATTTTGAGCAGGTCATCACACCTTTTGCAGAATAAGTTGAGAGTGAACTGGTTGGTTACCTTTATGTCTTCTCTTCAGAACTTGGAGACAAGCTGTTTGGCTAAGGCTTGCACTGCCTAGCTTAAACAACAGAAATTTGTTTTCTCATCTTGGCTGAATTCAGCTGGGCTTGTTCCACTGGAGAGCTGTGAAAACCTGTCCTTGCCCTTCTCCAAGCTTCTATTGCTTTGCTGGCCTTTTTGGGTTCACCTTGTTGTTGCTCACCCTGATTGATATTCTTTTTTTACATGGATTTCTCCCCGTGTCCCTGTTTATAAACAAATTTCTGCTTGTTAAAAAGATACAATTCATAATAGTTAGAGTCCCTCTCTCCTGCAGTATGACCTCTAACTAACTAATTACACCTGTGATGACTTCATTCATGTTTCATATTTCCTTTCTTTCTTAGTTTCCCTTTAATGATTACAAATTTGGAGATTTCTGTGTTATTTGTAACATTTCTTTATTTGTGTTTTGTTTATAAACCTTAAATAATTTCCTAATAAATTTTTTGTATGATCTCAGTATATGAGGCATATAATGAAATAAACATTGAGTAATATGAATAGATCTTACTAAATTATCTATCTAGGATAATTTGACCATAAGCATTTATTTTAATTGGTTTTCTGGAATCACCAAATCAACTAAACCTAGGATGGCATGCCAAAGTTTCACCAGTAAAAATGATACATTCTGGATGATGTTTTATAAAAAATAATTTTCAAATATAAAAATATTCTACTTTATCTGCATTCTTGTCTTTAGAGGAGAGATGAGTCATCAGTTAAAGCCATGCCATGATCAATTACATGTAGCTAGAATGAACCTCCAGACCAGACACCTTTATGGGAGGAAAGAATTTATAGAAGTTACAGATCCAGAGGTTGTTTCATAATGGTGAAGGAGGCTGGCCCCCTTTCACAGGTCCAAGAAGAGAACGAAAGAAGCCATCACTAACATCACACACACACACCAGCAAACAGGCAGGAGGAAAGAGAGAGTTTTCCTTCCCCTTTATATGGGTATAGGGCAGGGTTTTGCAACCCTTCCCTAAATTTGTTGACTTCCTGAATCTCTGAAATTTCTTTCCTCCACTGCCTTCCCAGGAAGGGATGTTTGTTTCTAGCTAACATGACTTCCTGAATCCCCTAGCCTCCTTTCTCTCTTCAACTCAGAGGAAACCTGCTACACAACACTCAAGATTACTTTGGATTGCTAACAGCTCGAGCTGACAACATAACTTAACCATCACAAGGCACTAGCTTGCCGAGTCTGGTGGCCAAAGTTTGATTCTCTAATACCCACAAAAGCCAGATACACAAAGTGGTGCATGCTTTTAGAGTTCATTTTCAATAGCGGGAGGACCTGTCATGCCCATTCTCATTCTACCTTCTTTTTTTTTTCCTTCCTTTCTTTGCCTTCTTTCTTTATGTCTTTGTGCTTCTTTGCAAATAAATAAATAAAATTATTTTAAAATAGAAGAATGGGTATATATATTTTTTACCTATACTTGGGATCTATGGAACGACATGGGAGTCCTTGAATGTACCACCACACAAACCTTAAAATGTTCACACGTGATTTTGATTTTTTCTGTGAATCAGCAATGGCCATCATACCTGAGGGTCTGCGTTAGTTGAGATTATAAAAAATAATTATTTCCTTTCTGAACATTATGATAGAACTATTCTCTAGTTAAATGGATTACTTCATATTTACAGAGTGGAAAAATACACATTTATTAACTCATAATTTTCTTGAGTTAGAAGTATGGACTTGTCACATCCTACTGCCTAGGGTCCAATGAAACCTAAAGCCAATTTTAGGTTAGACATATCATGGAGCTCTAGGCAAAAAAATCTGCTTTACTCATTCAAGCCGTTGCAGAACACAGTTCCATGTTACTGATGTAATTTTTGACATGAATTTTTACTTTCCTGCTAACTGTTAGTAGGAGGTGATTTTCAGTATCCAAAACCCACCATTGCCTGGCTTAAGACCCTCTTCAAGGCTAAAAAGAGTAAGTGGAATTCTCTCTCTTCTCTCTGATCTCCAGTTCCAAATGATCTCTCCTACTTATTTTTTTTTCCTTCCAATGTAGACATCTCTTAAACATCTAATGGTTCATTATTTAATTAGACTGATCAATTTATCCAAAATAATCTCCGTTTTATAGTCATCTGAAAATGTTTTCAGTTCCATCATCAAATCATTGTTATTATTTGCCTTTTCAAGGTAGGGTGTATTAGTCAGGGTTCTCTAGAAGGAACAGAGTTGATAGAATGGATATATAAAAAAAAGAATTTACTGAGACAGTTTACAGTAGTCCAATAGTAGCAGTCTGTAGGCCCACAGGTAAGGAACCAGTAGCTGTTCAGTCCACGTAGATGGATGTCTCAGCAGTCCCAATCCAGCCCAGAAGGCCTGATGAATCCCCAGGGAGCGGCTGCTCTTCAGTTCACAATGTGAGGCCGAGGAACTGTGTTCCGATGTCCAGTGAGGGCAAGTCACGAACCAGCACCAGCAGCCAGGGGAGGAAGGAAGAAGCATCTTCTTCCCTTTAAGTTTCCTTATATTAGTCTCCTTCTGGAAGGCCCACCCAGGATTACTATGGATTAGCTCAAATTGACAAGCTTAACCATCACAAGTCTTCTCCAAATCCCAAAAGGGATTTTCAATCCTTTCTGCAGGCAAGCTCAGGGATCCACCCAAGATTATTATGGATTAGCTCAAATTGACAAACTTAACCATCACATAGGGTCTTGCTCTAATCCAGGCTGATCTGGAATTCACCATGTAGTCTCAGGCTGGTCTTGAAATTAGGTGATCCTCCTACCTCTGCCTCTCCAGTGCTGGGACTAAAGGCGGAATAGCAGAGATTTGTCTTTGAAGCAAATAAGCCTTCCTGGTGCTGTGACAGCACAGCTGACATAAAACACTTTTGGGAGAAAGGATTTATTCTGGCTCATGGTGACAGAGGGGTCACTTCATGGTTACTTGACCCTGTATGATTGGCTAGAGCATCATGCTGGTGGGAACACAAGACTACGGAGGGGTTTACCTCATGGTAGAGGAATTTAGTGTGTCTACGTCTCTATTATCTTAGCTGCTTTCAGTGCATAGACTAGTTTCTTTGTCTTTTATATGGTACATTACTCCCCTTTTATAGGAAAAAAAGAAAAACAGTGTTATATTCAATATGGTTATCCAAAACAATAAAAAATGGCACATCCATGTCTGAGGAATAAGAAGAAAATATATATATATGAATATCATTAATTCTACAGTAGAATGTCTTCCCTTATATGTCTGCTATAATATCAAATCAGGACCTAAAATAAATCTTCATGAGATGTTTCCTGTGTAATG
This sequence comes from Zapus hudsonius, assembly GCA_004024765.1. Lineage (NCBI taxonomy): Eukaryota > Metazoa > Chordata > Mammalia > Rodentia > Dipodidae > Zapus > Zapus hudsonius. Next base: position 3,528 of record PVHP010001784.1, on the reverse strand, counting down.
TATCAAAGTTGTTGGCCATGTTGATTCTAAAAGCATATTTATTTATATGTCTGGGTATTATTGTGTTCCTGTTAAATATATGATATTAAATTATAATGTCTTCATATGAAAGCACTATGGTATTTCAAAATAATAATTAAGGGAATGAAAATAATATGCTCAGTATTGTTTTATGTAGAAAAAAATCTAAAACTAAATAGAAATTTATACTTTTAAAAAAAAAACTTTAATCATGAGGAACTGTCTCATATAAACAGGATATAAGCAAGAGATATTTTCTGCACAATCTGAAAGGGAATTTGGAAGAGAGCAAATCTGTATTGATACCCTGAGAGTTACATACCCCTTGAGACCAATTACAATGGTTCACAAGGTTGTTTTTATTTTGCTTTCTCCTGATGCCTTTTTAATGAGGCCTCCCTGTAAGCAGGGAACATGAGGCTTTCCTGTTGGAAACCTGTCTGCCGCCTTCAGCCATTTATTACTAATACAACTGGGACATAATTTATAAATTAAATATTAGGAAAATGTACTTTAGAAGAAAAAAGTAGTACAAGCTATAATTTATAATTCTCATTTAGGGGAAAATCCTGCCAGCCATGGTCTAATGGAAGAGCACCATGAGGTACTCATGGCACCACAATCCTGGATGCTGTACAAAGTAGATGGAGAAATGCTTTCATTATGTATTCATGGGTGTAGCTCATTTTAATGAATGTAAAGATAGAAATTTCTAACTTTGCCTTGACAATTATCCCTTGGGGGAAAAAGAATACAATTGGTTGATCAATAATTGTTATTGCCTGTCTCCTCCACATAACACAAATGTCATGTTTATCAACATTCAATAAAAATGGCTTCTCCACAACTTAGAAATTACATTAATTACATTATCTTCATGGTTTGAGATATAGAGAATTTGGAAGCTATTTTAAAACAATCTTGTCATTTACAGATAGTAGTTAAACTAATGTCATGCCTTTGTGATTTACCAGAGTTCACATAACTTTTAAATTATTAAATTTCTCAGAATTTTATAAAGTTGACCTCAGAATTTATTTGTGCATAGATATGGTACGTTTTGTTTTGTCCATTTAAGTTGAAAAGCTTTTCCTCAAATAATTAGCTATATCTGTGTTATAAAAATCTAATTTACATAGGCATTTTTCATAGGAATCTGAATAATAGCTAAGTCTAGATACCAGTAATAATATATGTAAAACAAAATTATAACTTTTGAATCAACTAAGATTTAAAAAAAAATTCCAGATCGTTAAGGCATACTCATTTTGCATGTTTTATTAAGCAAAATATTTGTTCCTTTTTTAAGGTCCTGAATAATTTCTGTCTATCTTTTCAATAATACTGTAATAATTCTATTTAAAAAATTCCAAGATATACAAGTACAGCTGGTTAGGCTGTACTTCAGTAAGAATCATAAACATATAATCAAGCTTGTACCATGATAAGCAACATCCTTGTTTAAACAATGGCATGCAGGTTGTGATGTTTTGAATTGGGTGTCCCACATAAGTTTGTGTGTTCACAAACTTCACGCTTTATCCCCAGCAGGTGTCAGTTTGGGAATTGGAGCCTTGCTGAAGAAAGTATGTTAGCGGGGTGCACCGTGAGGTTTATTCGTCCCCTAATCTGTTCGTGTTCCTTGGTTCACTCTCATGTTGCCATGATGCACTTGCTGTAACACAGGTGATATCCAGCCCCTGCTCTTGCCACACCTTGCCCCTCCCATTATGGAGCTTCCCCTTGAGACTGGAAGCCAAAATAAATCCTTTCCTCAGAGAGCTGCTTTTGGTTGGGTGTTTTCTGACAGCATAGGAAAGGTAATGACAAAACAGGTACATTATACAAATATATATGATGCATATATATGAGATTATATGTTGAACACATAGTTATGAAATTAGGTATAATATGCATTGGACAGTCAAGATAAAATGTATTTTCTCATGAAAAAGTTTTAGTAGTATGGTTATCATAACACAGACTATATGATAATAATATTCCAATGGGCTATTGATAAAAATATTAGTATTATATTGAAAAGTTATCAGAAATTATTATTCCCAAAGTTTAATCATGTAGTTTTATTTATCGGCATTAACCATTTTGTTGTTTCATAGATTTAGGTATATCTAAATCAGTGATGCATATCTAATTATCTATATTTAAATCATTTTCTTCTGGGTAAAGTCCAATCTTGGCAAGATAAAATTCTGCAGATAAACTTTGTGGAGCAATTATTGAAAATCTACATGACAGCATGTCTCTAATTCATTCTTCTGACAACATTTACAGTTGGAAGAGAACAGAGTTTTCTGTCAAAGTCATATTTTTATATAAAGATTGTTACAGAGACATAATATTTCCAAAAGATTTCCATCTTCTACTAGTCTCACGAAATTAATGAATAAAGACAATGGCCATCTATGCATCTAATTTTACCACATCAGGCAAAAGAAATAGAAAGTGATATAAAATTAATTCCTTCTCTTGACAGTTGTAAAATCATAATCTTCCAGTTATATCCTCTCAAAGAATATTTGAAGATAACATTTTATTCTCCTATTTTCATATTCCATCTTTTAATATCATATATTGTATAACGTGTTTCATTGTTAGTGTTCACAATATGCCTCGGTAGAAAACTATAGCTAGGTTCCAAGGGTGCTGAAGAAAGTATCAGCTCTGAAAAACAATTTTAGACATGTTTCAATATTATTGCTTTGGAATGTGTCCTTTTCTGAGATATGAAAGAACAATAATTGAGCACCTTTTTTCATGTAAATATGTTTAAGCATTGATTGTCTCTTTTTATTTTTTAAATTGCAAAATCCAAGTACCAACTTTCTGAATGAGAATCATCGTTAAAAATAGCTAAGTATTACTTCTACTATTTTTCATATTAGTGTCAGAACTCTTCCCTTCGTCACATTATTAGGCTTTCTGTGGCTTTTTTATCATGTGTGTTCAAAATGAGTTCCATGCAACAACTATAGTTGATCCCAATTTTGTTTGAACTTCACTTGATATATTGAACAATACATACTCAGAGTAGTCACCTCTCTGTGACTTGCAAACTGGCATCCAGAATGCATGCCAGCCAGAGATATTCTTTGAATTATTTATGTAGTTGTTTCCACCTACTTTTAAGACTGTGTCATCTTAAGGCCCAACTTTTAAGATATTAGTTTGTTTTCTTGATTATAATTTCCAATATTTAAGTAGAATCCAAGTTCAGGCTTCGTCACTTTCTACTTTAGTAACTCTCTTAAGAGTTATGTGACACACGCCATGATGACCCTCAGGTGGCAGTACAAGGCATTTCTCCTGCTGAGCAGAAGGAGGCAAACTTCCTCTTCCCTAGACATCTATCTCCCCTGGTACCAAAATCACCCTGTACCACCACCACCTCCTCCTCCCCCTACCTGTCTTCACCCTCCCCTATCCCTCTTCCCTCTGCTCTTCTCCCTCCTCCCCCTTCTCCTCCCCTTCCTTCTCCTCCTCCCC
>PVHP010001783.1:25203-100396 GCA_004024765.1 Zapus hudsonius | reverse complement strand
TCTCAAAGGCATTCTGCCAACCACCTCAAGTGGAATCAAAATGGGCAGACCTCAACACAAGAATACTACACCAGCTGAGGAAACTGCACCAAATGACAACAACAACACCACTAAAGAGAGAGCAGAAGCAGGACCAGGATGACACGACACGAAACCCCGATCATACTGGCACAGATACTAAGGAGAACCTATTGTTAGTCATGCAAGAAAAGATGGACCAACGTAGTGAATGGGTGCAAAGTCAGTTCATTAGCTTTGCACCAGGCTTAATATATTAGAGGAGAACCAAATGGACGTCAGAAGAGACATATCAGAACTAAAGACAAGCCAACAAACTGAAGGTATCAAAAACCAGCTCTACAAATTAACTGAAGACATCTGCAAATATAAGAATGACTGTCAGGAAAAAATAATTAAATCAAACCTTGAAATGAAATCACATCTCAACAGGATGATAGAAGCAACTCAGAAAGAATTTGCAGAAAACAAAAACCACATTGAAATAATAAGAACATCCCTAGAATCTCTTCCCAACAGGATCAATCACTGGGAAAACAGAACCCCAGACATGGAAGACAGAACAGAGGAGAATTCAAGGGAAATCAGAACCTTGATAAAATTCAAAAGAGCAAGTGAACAAGACTCAAGGGAAATGTGGGATACCATAAAAAGACCTAATCTCAGGATCATGGGGATCCAGGAAGGAGAAGAAAACCAAACGAAGGGCATAGAAAATATTTTCAACAGAATTATTCAAGAAAACTTTCCATACTTGGCAAGAGATAGTCCTGTACAACCAAAAGAGATACGGAGGACCCCAAACAAATTGGATCAAAGGAGGAATACCCCAAGACATATCTTAGTTACAATGCCAAACATTGAGGATAAAGAGAGAGTCCTTAGAGCAACGAGAGAAAGGAAACTCACGTATAAAGGAAAACCCATTAGAATCACGTCAGACTTCTCCATAGAAACTTAAAAAGCCAGGAAAACTTGGAACAAAGCAATTCTAGGCCTAAAGAAGAATGGATTCCAACCTAGACTACTCTACCCAGCAAAGTTATCCATCATAATTGATGGAGCAATTAAAGTATTCCACGAGACTAATCAGCTTTACAATTACTTGAGCACAAAGCCAAACCTGCAAAAGATACTTCATGAGATATCCCTTGCAGACAAAACAAACAACTGACCCCAGGAAAGGAACAGAGAACAAACAAGGTAACACAAAAGAGCAGCAACAGCTCAGATACCAACCTCCATATTCTATGCAACATGGCAAACCTCACAGTTATAACTTTGAATGTAAATGGACTCAACTCTCCTATAAAAAGACACAGGATAGCAGGTTGGATCAGGAAAATGGATCCTTCCATCTGTTGCCTACAAGAAACACACCTTATCACTAAAGAGAGTAACCTACTGAGAATAAAAGGATGGAAAACAATTTTTCAGGCATGTGGGAAAAATAAAAAAGCAGGTGTGGCTACTCTAATATCTCACAAAAAAAGACTTTAAGCCAACAGCAATAAAACAGGACTATGATGGCCACTTCCTACTCATCAAGGGAACAATACAGCAAGAAGACATCACTGTACTAAATGTGTATGCACCAAATGCAAGGGCCCCGCAGTTCATTAGGCATAAATTACTCAAAAGCAAAGCAGATATAGATGCCAACACCATCATAGTAGGAGACTTTAACACTCCACTGTCATCCCTAGACAGATCGTACAAAGAACAGACAAGCAGGGAAATCAAGCTGCTAAATGGCACCATTGACAAACTAGGGATAACAGACATCTACAGAACATTTCACCCCAAGGACACAGATTACAAATTCTTCTCAGCGGCGCATGGAGCTTTTTCCAAAATTGACCATATTCTAGGTCATAAATCATCCCTCAGATTCAGAAAGATCAATATAATCCCCTGCATCATATCAGACCACAACACATTAAAGCTAGAAATTAACAATGGGAGAAGATCCAAAAATTTCAATAGATATTGGCGACTGAACAACTCGCTCCTGAACAATGAATGGGTCAAACAAGAAATCAGACAGGAAATCCAGAACTTCCTAGAAACAAATGATAATGAGGACACATCCTTTCAGAACTTGTGGGACACAATGAAGGCAGTTCTAAGGAGGAAATTCATTGCTCTAAATGCCTTCATAACAAAGACAGGTCTCAAATCAACCAACGATCCTCATACCTAAGGTCATTAGAACAGATGGAAAAATCCAACCCTAGGAACTTGAGACGCAAGGAAATAATTAAGATCAGAGCTGAGATTAATGACTTGGAAACGAAGAAAACTATCGAAAAAATAGACAAATCAAAGGGTTGGTTCTTTGAAAAAGTCAATAAGAGCGACAAACCCCTGGCCAACTTAATCAAATGAAAACCTGAGAAGGCCCAAATTAACAAAATAAAAAATGAAAAGGGTGAGATCACAACAGATCCTGAAGAGATTGGATGTATCATTAGGTCATACTTCCAAAACCACTACTCTACAAAACTAGAGAACCTGGAAGAAATGGATAAATTCCTGGACACCTACCAACTTCCAAAGCTCAGACCAGAGCAGATAAAGACCCTAAATAATCCAATAACAATCACAGAGATTGACTCGGTAATCAAGAACCTCCCGAAATGGAAAAGCCCAGGTCCAGATGGTTTCTCAGCTGAATTCTACCAAACATTCATCACAAACTGAAACCTCTATTTTTGAAGCTTTAATGCAAATAACTTCAGCTTCTTAGTCTTCGACAAGGGTGCCAACAATGTATGCTGGGCCAAAGATAGTATCTTCAACAAATGGTACTGGACTAACTGGATAAACACATGTAAAAAAATAAAATTAGACCCACTCTTCTCGCCATGCACACAGATCAAATCCAAATGGATCAAAGACCTCAATATCAAGCCTGTAACCCTGAACACCTTGGAAGAAAAAGTTGGAGGAACCTTACATGAGATAGGAGTTGGGAACAACTTCCTGAGCAAATCTCCAGTAGCCCAGGAAGTGCAACAGTCAACCAATGGGACCTGATTAGGCTCAAAAGCTTCTGTACAGACAAAAACACCGTTCTCAAAGTCAATAGACCCCCTTCAAATTGGGAGATGATTTTCGCCAGCTACAACACAGACAGAGGCCTGATTTCCAGAACCTACAGAGAACTCAAAAAAATTAATAGCAAAAAACCCAAATTGCCCCCTCACAAAATGGGGCACTGATCTCAACAGAGAATTCACAGAGGAGGAAACACAAATGGCCTTTTCTCACCTGAGAAAGTGCTCAGCATCCCTAAGCATCAGGGAAATGCAAATCAAAACCACAATGAGATACCACCTTACCCCGGTCAGAATGGCAATAATAAAGAAAACCAACAACAATCTTTGCTGGCGAGGATGCGGGAAAAAAGGAACCCTCATTCACTGCTGGTGGGATTGCAAACTTGTTCAACCACTATGGAAAGCAGTGTGGAGACTCCTGAACACAATAGACATAGAACTACCCATGGACCCAGCTATCTCTCTACTAGGCATCTACCCACAAGATGTCACATCTCAACACAGAAACATTTGTACAACTATATTTATAGCAGCTCAATTCATAATAGTCAAGTATTGGAATCAACCCAAATGCCCATCCATGGAGCAATGGACAGAGAAACTGTGGTATATTTACACGATGGAATTTTACTCAGCTGAAAGGAAAAATGATATATCGAAATTAAATGGTCTGACTTCAAGCAGATCTTACTAAGTGATCACTCAAAAGAACAGAGAATCGAATGCCGCATATTCTCCCTCATATGTGGTCCTTAACCAGGATAACTGTGTTCTTTATGCAGACTAATAGTAAGAAGTGAGATATTATGAATGATGGGTAAGGGATGGGAAGAGAGGAATGGCTTAAATTTGAGGATAAACCATATTAGGTTTCAAAACATAAAATCCTCACAATCATATTGTAACCTATTGATTAAGTAGTGAGTGTCATCTGGCAAGAGGGGCCATGAGTGGTAGGGGAGAGAGTCTAAGCCTGTGAATAATTAGAGCAGCCGGACAACCCCTGGTTCCATCCACTGGTTCCTTCCCTCACTGAGCTGTTGACCAAAGCGACTCATGAGATTCCAACAACATGACATAATTCTGTCAAAGCTCTTGGGTGCCCTCCCTAGGCCTGAGGCAAAACACTGTAGCTGAAGAAACCACAGAATGCCATCGACCAGCATAGAGAGACCTGCAAGGTCCGGGATGGTATCCAGCCCCCAGAAGGTAGTTAGTGTATTGCTAGAAGGCACTGCACAGGCTGCCAGGGGAAAATGATCAACAACAGCTGGAGTAAACAGACCACTGACACTAAAAACAATCTGTGGTCATGAGTAGGCTGACCACACCCCCTACTGGGAGAGAACAGCAAACCAAAAAAAGGAGCACTTGTGCAACGGAGGAGCCTGGGCCTGGGGGAGACAATCAATAGCTTTCAAATTTGGCCAATTTTCCACTTAGTGAGGGGGATCCCTTGTCTGGAACTTGGGATTCAGGGTGCTAATTACCGGATCCCGTACTCTTGGGCTCCTGAGACAAGATGCACTGTGGGAGAGATTGATGAGGAGGCTACTAAAAATAGAATCTAGGTAATCCAGAAATGTGTATATTTGTTAACCTACACTGATCACACTCTCCGATGGAGATTGTGCTTGTATTTTTCAGGATGCAGTGAGAGAGCTGGGGCCCATCTAACCTTACCAACCGACCGTAGGCCTATACCTGAGATTCTGGCAAGAGAGGAGCCACCGCAGTCATAACGTGGAGGATCCATATGGAATCCCGCAGAGAAGGACGGGAGGAACGAGGGACCCACAGCCACAGACATTCAATCTACACAGGATAAGCCAGTGAGACAGAAACCAATGATCTTCGACACAAAGACCCCTAAACTCACGATCTTAAAGCAGCCTTAATACTCATCCACCACGACTCAGGGAACTATGTGGAAGAGGGGGTGGAAAGATTGTAAGAGCCGTGGTGGGGGAGACTATCCACAAGCATGGCACCCTTCAGTATCAACACACTTGTGCCAGGAGGACCGGGCTGATTACTAGGCTATCCAGGGTCCCCTGCCACAAGGACTGATCCAGATGGCCCACGGAGGAGGATATCCAGCTGATTGGGGATGGGGAGGGGGGCATTGGGGAATTGGGGATAACAACTCATTGTTTGCTCACTGAATGATGTAACTCATTATGGACAATAAATATATATTTAAGAAAAAAATAAAAGGTGAAAACTCAGAAAAAAAATTAAAAAAAATTAAAAAAAATTAAAAAAAATAATAAAAGGTGAAAACTCAGAAAAAAAATCAGAATTGTACAGTGATGGTTATGTCCATGGTAATGGTAACAGGACAGTTGATTTCTTGGAATAGGGAGAGGCCCCTCGCCATCTGCCAGCTGCATGAAGCCTTGGGGGAGGGGTTGGAATATATAGTACTTTGTGGGTGGGACTCAGTCTCCAGGGACAAAACTTTTGTGAGTTATCATCCCTGCTGGGATTGGATTTTGAGGGAGTCACCCACACTCCTGTCAGTAACCTCAATAATCTCATCCATTTACCAAACTGAATTTAGATGGAATAATTTCTTTGGTCAGCTGGTGCCCTATCAGGTGAACAGGTGTTTCTTTGCATTTTCCCATGAAGTCATGGGGGAGGAGAGAGAATATACGTGTCACAAATTCCCCAACTGCTGTTGCCTGTGTCTTCTCATCAGAGGTCTTCATCCAAAGACTGGCCCTCTCCTTCCTCGATGCCCTTCGCTCTGCTCCATGAATCCCCAGCACTGCTTGACCCAGAAGTGCTTGTTGTTTTATTTCTGGCCTCCCCACTTTGAGGCACTATGGGAAGAGGCACTATGGGAAGAGGCACTGTGAGACACTATGAGTCCCTGGTGTTTGTCAGAACACAGAGCCATGTCTGATACACTGTGGTCACTCAGGACACAGAGAAATACCTAGGAGTCCAGGGCTAAGTATGAAACAAGGCAGAGTACCCGAGCTGTAAAAAAGAGGTGTCGATATTCTCAGGGAGAAGCAGGTGGGAGGGTGGCTCCCTGGGATATGGAACATTTGATTTAGATCTAGAAGAAGAGAAAAATGCCAGGAAGAGGTAAGACTGTCTAGACAAGCACTTCAAGTCACCTTTGTTATGGTGGGAATGGGAATTCGGTGGTTTGACTGTAAATGGCCCCTTCTCCTCAGGTGGATCTCGAGTCCAGCCCTAGGTGTGTGCTCAGAGTCAGCTCGTGCCTGCTGGTGCCGGCTGCTGGAGGCATCATGAAGTGAGCCAGCTTCTTCTGCCATCCTGAAGTTTCCCATGGCATCTGTAAGCCTCAAATAAACCTTTCCCTCCTACAAGCTGTTTCTGGTCATGTGTTTGTCTCAGGAAGGAGTAGGTGACTGCAACAGGGGCACCAGAGAAAGTGAGTCAAAGAAGAGTCACCGACAGTGAGTGGAGTTCTTAGCACTGCTACTGAATGACATTGCCCACCTCAGTAACAACATGCAAAGGGGGGTGGAACTGGGTTGACTCCTAGGCTAGTCACAACCCCCTACCCCATGGACTGATCCAGACTGCCCACGGAGGAAGAAATCCAACTGACTGGGGACAGGGGAGAGGGAAATAGGGGAATGGGAGACATCAACACATTAATCCCTTATTAAGTGTATCTAATTATGGATAATAAAAAAAAGTATTACCCATGCTGGACATGGTGGTGCACATCTGTAATTCCTAGCACTTAGAAAGCCGAGACAAGAGGATTATTGTAAACACAAGGCTATCTTGGGCTATAATTATGAGTACTAGGTCAGCCAGGGCTACATAGCATGACCTTGCCTTAAAACAAAAAACAAACAAAAAAAAAAGAGAGAAGAAAACAAAAAACAAGTATTATTGAGCTCTTTTTTGTTTTGTTTTGTTTGAGACAGGGTTTCATATGCAGACTAGTCTGGAATTTGCTATGTGGTGAAGGATGACCTTGAACTGATCTTTTTACCTCCACCTCCCAACTGCCACCACACCCAACCTATCGAGGTCTTAAATAGTTTACTTATAGTCAAATACACAATGTTGGGCTAGGACCCAGTCCTTGCCCAGAGAGCTTACATCTGGGGCAAATCCCTTGAAATAACTAAGAAAAAAGGCTATGTTGTTATAAACTTACTTTTTTGTTGTTGTTGGTTTTGTTTGAGACAAGGTCTCATGTAGCCCAGGTTGAACTTGAACTCATTATGTAGCATAAAACGACCTTGAACTCCTGACCCTACTACCTCCACCTTCTAAGTGCTGGGATTCCTGGCATGTACTTACCACACCTGGTCTTTATATACATTTAGAGACTATCCAGCGCACAATGTATGAAATGAAGTGCACTTCGATGACGATTACGATCCCACATGAGGTGTATCTAGAGCAAGAAACCCTAATGTGTGACAGGAGCACAGCTCACAAGGTCCTGGTAGGAGACACAGTTTCAAGTCTTGCAGGGACTGGGCCATTTGAAGTGTGTGCTGAGCTATAAATAGTAAGTGACAGCAAGTTTACAATAGCGGCTGGGCTTATGCGGGCCAGGCGTAGCTGATGATAGAAGGGAATACCAGCCTATGGTCTTCAGCTATAATCAGTGGAATGCATGCATCTCCTGGGTGGAGAGTGAGGTCTCTGCTTCAGGTGCAGAAGCTTTGCCTGCCATAGAAAGGAAGGGAGGTAAAGCAGCTTTGATGTCAAAGTAGAATCTGAACCCTTGCTCTTCCACCAGCTCTGCAAAATGAGGTGATTTATTGACCCTGCAAACGTGGCTCCAGGATCCACTGTAGGGATCCCAGCTGTGCCATTGTATCAGCACTAAATCTGGTCCTGCTTAGGGCACCAATCCAAGAATCCCACAAGCCATATCTCCCCTTGCTCTTCGTGTACCTGCTCTGATGTTCTCTTGTCTATCTACCCTGGTACATTGCAAATTTCTCACAAGAGGGATTATGCCTTAATGGCCACAGTATCTTAAATTCATCTGACGCATGGTACACTCTCAGGAGATGCTGAAATAATCAGAATTACGAAGGCTACACATAATGATGTTGGCTTAGTGCATTGTGACCTGCTCTTTCACAGATCATCTCTAATCCCCATCACAATTCCTTGATTGGAAGCACATGAAATCCCAATGCAAATGATGGAGATAGAGAAATTTGGCAATCTGGCCACCCTTGTGCAGTTACGGAATGCAGGCTGGGCCTGAGCCAGAAGTGCCTCCAGGGACTGTGCTGAATCAGCAGAGCTGGGAACTGCTCTGTCCCAGCATTCCCCTAGAAAAATTCCATGGGCCAATGAGAGTTTCAGCAGCTATCCCAGCACCAAAAAGGGAGAGAATTTGTAAGAGGGTTAAGTGCATTCCAGGCACCAACAACAGCTTTCAGGGACAACTCTTGTGTGTGACAGAGCTTGGGGGGGGGAATGGTTGAAGAAGAAAGAACAGTTACAGACAAGCAATAAAAGACTGGTTAATTCAGGTTCTTGGCACCCCCTTGATTGGGCTCATAAACCCATAAACTGTGTGTGGGGGGGTCTATATTATGTGCAGGTGAACACTGGGGAGACAAGGGCTTCTGGATAGACTTTAGCAGACTATGCTGAGGCCCTAGATTACAGACATAGTATGGCAGCCAGGCTCCATATAGATGACATGGAGGGAAGCCAGGAAATGCAACTGATCAGGAGGAAGGGGTGAGAGAATTGTAGTGCTGGGTCTAGTGAAAGGACTGTGGGCACTACTACCCACTTCTTAGCAAGTGGGAAGATGTAGCAACATAGACACCACTTTAAAAACTATTTTTATTTGTGTGTGTGCATGCACATACATGTGTGCATAAATGAACGTGTATGCAGGGAGGGTGCCACTGTAAATGAGTTCATGCATGGCTTTACATGAGTGGTTGAGGAATTAAACCCAAGTCATAGGCTTTGCAAGCAAGCACCTTTAACCCCTGATCCATATTCTCAGACCAGACGGCTTTTTGTCTGTGTGAGTTATGTGTAGTATGTGCAGTGGTGTGTGTGTGTGTGTGTGTGCATGTGTATGGTATATACACATATATGCACACGCACAAGTCTCTTGCATGTGCATGCAGAGGCCAGAGGAGATTTTTGGGTGTCCCTCCTCTATCACTCATCCCCTCATTTCCTTGAGATGGATTATTTGACTGACTGTGGAGCTGGCTGTTTTCCAGAAACCCAGTGGTTCTCCTGTCTCTGCTCTCCGAAGGACTGGGTTACAGGCATATATGACCAAGCCCATAGGAGCATGGGGAATCAAACTCAGGCCCCTTTAGGCCTTCACACTTAAGCAGGAAGCTCTTGTAACTACTGAGCCTCCAGATACTGCTTTATAGTGGTTAAAAGTGAGGTCTAGGGGGCAGGGGACACAGCACGGAGGTGGAGGGGCTTCCCATGTGCAAGACTCTGTGTTCCTAGCATTGCAAACAAACAAATAAATGAATGTATAAGAGAAAGAGTGGTCTCAGTCAGGTGGGGTGACATCTGTTTATAATTCTAGCACTCAGGAGGCTGAAGCAAGAGGATCGTTGTGTGTTTGAGCATGTCTGGACTACATAGTGAGTTCTAAGCCAGCCTGGACTTTATGAGATCTTGTCTCAAAAAGGTGTGTGATTGTGGGGGAAACCTAGGGAGATGGCCCAGTCTGCAAGATGCTTGCAGGAGTGTGAGAACCTGAGTTTGGATCCCCAGAACCCATGGAAACGCAGATGCAATGTGCCTGTGCTCAAGAGGCAGAGACAGGCAGATCCCAGGGCTAAGATGGCTAGTAGACCAGTCCAATTGGTGAGTTGGGGATTCAGGGAGAGACCCTGTCTCTATATATAAGGTATATATATAATAAGGAGAACGAGAGAGGATTCACAGCATCCACATGTACTTCCACACACATGAATTCTTATCCACACACATCCATGTGCCCCAAACACATACACACATAATAAAAAACAAGGGCTGTGGATACAGCTGGATGGTAGTGTTTGCATGCACAAAGCCCACAGGTTTAATCCCCAGTGCAGCAAACTAAACGAAACAATGAAAGAGAAGAAAGTGTGGTTCCTATGGGTGAACCACCTTGGATCAACTTCAGGCTCCCAGCTATGTGACCTTAACACAATGATTTAACTTCTCTGGCTCTCTATGTCCTTCCTCTGAGTAGCAGGAGTGGTTTCTGTCTTACTGAGTTGTTGTGAGCGCAAGAAGAATTAACCTCTGTAGAATACTGGGTTCCTCCTACCAGATCTTTTTCACTCGAGCCCACGCTGACCTGGAATTCACTATGTAGTCTCAGGGTTGCCTTGAACTCACAGTGATCCTCCTACCTCTGCCTCCCAAGTGCTGGGATTAAAGGTGATCACCGCCACCCCCAGCTGTGCCTAACAAATCTTGATATGTGTTACTTATGTGTTTAAGTGGCCATATGTGCCTATAACCCAGTCCTGTGGAGAGCAGAGACAGGAGAACCACCGGGGTTCTGGAAAACAGCCAGCTCCATAGTTGATCAAATACTCCATCTCAAGGAAATGAGTGGATGAGTGATGGAGAAGGGACACCCAAAAATCTCTGGCTACTGAGTTTAAAGGAAAAGGGGTTCATGAGTACATCAAAAACCTGATGATGGGGCTGGGGAGATGGCTCAGTGGTGAAAGGCACTTGCTTGCAAAGCTTGATGGATTGGGGTTCGATTCCCAGTACTTATATAAAGCTCAAAGTGGTTCATGTGTCTGGAGTTGGTTTACAGAGGCAGGAGACCCTGGCACACCCATTTTAATCCTCATTCTCTCTCTCTCTCTCTCTGCTAGCAATATTTATTTATAATTAAAATTGAACACAAACAAACCCTTCATTCTCAGGAGCTGTGCTTGTCTGCTTCTCCTTTGTGCTTTGCTGGCTCTGTCAGTAGAGACAGGATTGGAGGCCCAGCCCCAGGATGTTGTCCAAAGCAGCCTGAGGAGTTCCCCTTATCTTTTAAGGACCTCAACTCAGGTAAAGATTGATCCTCAGCTTTGACAGAAAAAGGAATTTTATTAAAAGAGATTTTTTTTTTTGGAAGCAGGGTCTTACTCTAGCCCAGACTGACTTAGAGCTCATTATGTAGCCCAGGGTGGCCTTGAACTCATGGTGATCCCTTTACCTCAGCCTCCTCAGTGCTGGGACTAAAGGTGTGTGACACCACACCCAGCTAAAAGAGATTTTCATATTGATTTGAAGCACAAAATGAAAAGAAAGTCTTGGGAAAAAAGTCAGACACTGTGGAGAGCGCAGGTGGGGGCTTCTCAAAGGTGACTCTCATGAAGTATCTTAGCATGAGCCATGCACGCTAGTTTGGTGACACAAGTTACAGTTTAAAGGGTTGCTAAAAATTATTTTTTCTTTTCCCATAAATGATTTTATAGAATGGCTCCAGAAGTGAGTTAGATGGGATTCCAATCAGATAAAATAAAGCCAAGAGCCACTAGGGTCCCCTAAGGGGATTAGGACTTGTCTTTTTACGTAAGAGAAGTTCCTGGTGACATTCCTAGAAAATCTCAGGTTTATAGCTGAGAAAGGAAAAAGGCCTTAAGCAAATATTGTGCTAGAAATCTTCCTCCCCCTCCCCTCCGGCTCCAGGTATGGTTTCACTCAGGCTGACCTGGACTCACTCTGTAGTCCCCACTTCCAACTCACAGCAGTCCTCCTGCCTCTGCCTCCCAGTGCTGGGATTAAAGTTGTGCTACTCAGGCTCAACTGGGCTAGAATTCTTAATTGTCAGCTGGTGAAAGCTTCAATCAGACTGGTGTGAGGCACTCCTTTTCCTTCTCCTGTCCCTCGGCTTCCACACAATCACCCTCCCTCACATTCTGCCCAGTCACACTGCAGAGTTCTCTGCTTACTGGGACAATGATTCAGAAGCAGGTTCCCAGTCAGCTGCTGGGAGGAAATTGGGAGATCCGGTTGACCTCCTCTGAGTTCAGGGGTGTAGAATCACATATCCCAGGATCCTCTTCTTTACCCTCAAAACCAGCCCTGGTTTTCTAGTCCTCCAGGAACCAAACCTTAGACCCAATTTTATCTTAAAATTTTTCACTGCCTCAACTGCCAGATTTGTCACAGGTCTTGTTCCTTGATTTCCATCTCTTCCTTTCTCACTCCACCACCTTACCCTCCATCAAAGGGCTCCAAGGACCTCACTTCTATCTACTTCTAACGTAGGGCTAGATTAATGGTCAATAGCTGATTTGGAATCACTTAAGTCGCCTATCTCCTTTTCGCATGGACGTGCAGTAGTCCTTCTCTGCGTCTTAGGGGAGCTCAAATTCTTAGAGTTATTATTTAAGGCTTTACTTGGGATGGTCCCTCCCAAATTCTCTGCTGGGGTTTGGTCCTTGGAATCCACTGGGCTCCTGCCCTCCTCCAAGGATAGCCCTTCCCCAGATCCCGATGAAACCGAACGTCTTCCAGAAGACCTGCTTTGATGCCCAGGATGCCACATGAAGCTTTAAATGTCTTTGACAATTTGGAACCCCAGCCAACCTGTTAATGAATTGTGTTCCACCCTCCAGACTTTGGAAGAGTTGAGATAATTTTTATTTTCAAACTTCCCGTTTAAGGAATTCAGAATCTGAATCTAAAAAACAAAGTTGAATGAATGGATGGCATGATGAGTAAAGGAACATACTTCTAGTGTGGGCCTTTTGCTAAATCCTAGCCCTGTCTCCCCACCAGAGGCTGGCCCACTGGCATTGGTGTATGTTCTGTTTTTGGACCCAAGATCCCTGGTTTCTTCGTCGCCTTCGGTTCAAGAATCAGCCCTTCCTCCTCCAGGATGGGGCTTGGGTGGGAGCCCACCGTCGGGGGGCGGGGGATTCGGCCATCAAGAGCATCAACGCCCACAGTGGTGCGCCCCTCGCCGTCCTCCTCGCGGTCATTGGTGGACGGGGAGGGCCCTGCCCATAGCCCCTCGGTTTCCCTCCCCTATTTCCCGGGGTGGGGCTACCGAGGGGCGTCGGGTTACATCTCCGCCTCCGGGGCCCCAGCAGCGGATCCGCTGGCTTGGCCGGAGCGCAGGCGGGGAACATGCCGGGCTCGGGCGGCCAGAGCAGAGCTTGGTGGACGCGGGCGTTGCTGCTGCAGCTGCTGCTGGCGGGGCCCGGGGGCTGCCTGAGCCGCGGGGAGCTCTTCCCCTTCGGCCCGGGACAGGGGGACCTAGAGCTGGAGGCCGGGGACGATGTGGTGTCCCCAGCCTTGGAGCTGGTGGGGGCTCTGCGCTTCTACGATCAGTCGGACATCACCTCGATCTACGTGAGTCGGGCCGGTGGGGGAAGGTGCGGGGCCGAGCGGGGCGCGCCGGGGGCGCCGGCGCTGCCGGACGGACGTGGGCGTCTCCGGCGGGGACCGAGCGCTGGACGCCACCAGGGCTCAGGGAGCCAGCGGAGACGACGCGCAGAGCAGAGGGGTCCCCCTTTCCCCACCCCCCGCCGCCTGTCGCTGTCACCGAGGACCCCGCAGGTCAGGGGTGGCATCGCTTCGGCTGATATGCCCAGCAGCTCTGCGCGCCCTGGCTCTCCCGGGACCCCGACCTCCAGCGGGGAGTTTCCTTCCTGCTGTCGTGGGCTACATCGCCACGGGGAGCTCGGTGTGCTTTTTGCCTTTGTCCCCAGATTTCTTTCGGGGAACAGGCTCCGGCCCCGGCTGGGCAGTGGCCACACTTGGGTCGCAGCCTGCTCGCGGGCTGGGGGACTCTGTAGATGCGGGGCGGAAAAGGACCGCCAACCCGTGCCATCCACCTCCGGGGCTCAGCCTTGGCCCCACGTCTGTGTGTGGGTTCTGGATGTGACTTGGCGTGAGTGTACTTTCTAGTTGGTCTCGTTTCAGAGTCCAGAGGTCAGGGCTGGGAACGCAGCGCGTCCCAGTGATCCCATTTCCTGTGGCCTAGAGTTGTCACCCTGAAGGCCCCCAAGGAGGAGCAAGGCCACATGACATTGAGCTCCCGAAGCCTCCCCGGTGCCAGTCACGCCTGGGCGCGCTGTCAACTTGGTCAAGCCCTTTCGTGCCGCTTGGGCGCACCATGTGGATTTCATATAAAGCTTGAGCGCATTCCAGAAATGGGGGGAACTACATGAACAGAGGCGGGCCTGGTCCTGCCAGGGGAGCAGCTGTGCTCAGGGTTTGGCCTTGAAAGATAGCATTGGACAATACCCATGTGGAGCTGTGGGCTTTGCCTAGAAGGATTGAATCCTCTAGTCGCTCCCTCAAAGAGCGCTCACCCTTGCTGGCTGACTCCCCTGGCCCCTGAGGACAGTTGGGAGAAGTACAGTAGACCCTCTTCAGCGAAATTCATTTAAAGGCACAAAATCAAATCTACCACGCTACCCACTTCCCCACTAGAAAAAAAAACCCAGTATGTTGAAACTCACACATCTCTCTCTCTCTCTCTCTCTCTCTCTCTCTCTATATATATATATATATATATATATATAGATAGATAGATAGATAGATAGATAGATAGATAGATGTGTATGTATATAAAACACTACAAATCTTAGGTTATGTTCATGTTTCTCCACCTTTTGGCAGTTCTGGGGATCAAACCTAAGGCCTTATGCAAAACAGGCAACACTCTGCACACCACACTGCATCTCCAGCTGGTCATGGTGCCTGGTTTTGGACCTCCAGCACCCAAGTAAGATGCTGGGCATGGTGAGGAACGCCTGTTAGCACTAGTGAGCTGGAGACAGGGAATCCTGGAGGTTCATTGGCTACATAGTCAAGCTGATTTAGAGAGCCCTAGGTTCAGCAGGACACTCTCTCTCCAAGAATAAGCATGGAGGGAGTGAGGAAGACCCCTGACATCAGCCTCAGCCTCTGGCTTCCACACAATACACCCTCATGCATTTGAACATGCACACGCATATGCACACACGCCAAACACATATACATATAAAAAGACTTTTCTTAATAATATTAAGGTGTTACTTAAATTTTATCCTCTGGCACTGCCATACATAGTGGAGTTCACCAGAGGCTACATGATACCCCAATGTTTCTGCCTCCATACCTCAAGTGTAACAGCAGCTGCCTTCCATTAATTCAGACTTTGAATTGACTTGTAAGAATTTTTAATGCTGTTTTTTTGTTTGGAAAATGTAATTATTTTCATTAAAATAATGTTATTGTTGTTAGCACAAGTTCATTATTTAAGTATTTAAATGCTCTTGGCTTTAATTTCTCATATCATTCATATTTATGACATTATTTTGGGATCTTCAAAGCTGCTATGTTCAGTGTATAAAGGGTGCTTGATGCCAAAATATTGGAGAGCTGCTGATATGACTAAATCCAGACATGGAGCGCCACAGCCTCAAGGTGTCTGATGTTCCGAGACAAGGGGAGGGTATTTCTGGGACACGTCTCCCTGGAGGAGCAGGTGCTGACTGGTGATCCCTGGTGGGCTTCAGTAAGCTCATGATGTCTGATTTCCCCATGGTAAATAACGCCAAAAAGGCCAGCTGCTCTTCAGACCCCTTCCAGTCTCTGATCTCCCAGCTTGCCAAACCACTGGACATTTCACATGAGCTCTGCTGTCTTGGCTAATGAACCTTGAACTCTCTGGGCAAAAGTTCTTCACAATTGTCATAAAGTTGTAAAGAGCAATAAACACATTTTCTACCTTTGAATGGAAAATGTCATCTCAGCTTTCCCAGGCTGGTTATCTCCTGTTGATTGGAAACTCTCACTGGGTTTGGATAAACCAATAAAGGAATGTCTGGGGGCTGGAGAGGTGGCTCATTCAGCCAAGTGCTTGCTGTGCAGTCTCGAGGACCTGAGTTTGGATTCCCAGAATCCACGAAAACGCCAGAAGCTATTTATCACACTAGCCTATAATCCATAATGGAGGTGGAATTGCCCTGAGCTTGGCGGGCTAGCTAGCCTGGTGTTGACAAGGGTGAAATGGAGAGACCCTGCTTCACAACAAAAGTGGAAGGTGAGGACTGTCACCCAAAGTTGTCAACACCCAAAGTTGATTTTTGACTTCCACATTTGGGCTGTGGCATGTGCATGCATGTACACAAATACACACCAAAAATATTTAGAACATGATTTTTAAAAACTTTTTATTGATATTTCCATAATTATAGACTATAAACCATTATGATTCCTTCCTCTCCTCCCCCATATTTCTTCCTTCTCTCAATTAGTCTCTGTTTTGTTTCAGTGTTATTATCTTTTCCTCCCATTATGTGGAGGTGTTATCAGACACTGTGAAGTCATGAATATCAAGGCCATTTTGTGTCTGGAAGTTTGCATTGTAAGCAATCCTGTCTTCCTTTGGCTCTAACAATCTTTCTACCACCTCTTCCGTAATAGACCCAGGAAGTGTGATAGAGATGTCCCAGTGCTGAACACTCCACTGCCATTTCTTCTCTTTTCTTTTTGAGTTCTCCCAGGGGTCACCGCCATCTGAAAAAAAGCTCCTCTAGCCAGAAGTGTGAGTAGCATTATTATATGGGTATGCTCATTAAAAAATGCTTATAAGCCGGGTGTGGTGGTGCACGCCTTTAATCCCAGCACTTGGGAGGCAGAGGTAGGAGGATCACCATGAGTTCAAGGCCACCCTGAGACTACACAGTGAATTCCAGGTCAGCCTGGGCTAGAGTGAGACCCTACCTCAAAAAACCAAAAAAAAAAAAATGCTTATAAGACAGTTTGGTGGGCATTATAAGCATTTAGCTGAACAACAAATAGCAGGTGTTACTCCCCTAGGGCTCATGACCTCCCCCCACCATAGGCTTTTGACTAGGTCTTCAGTACTAGTCCAATTAGAGAGCAGTTAGTTTCCCCCACAATGGATGTGCCACTGTTGCCCCAGTTGGCACATTTGGCCTGGCTGGCCAGTCTTAAGGCTTGCAAGATCCACGGCTGTTCACCACCGTTGATGACTTCTCTCCCCCATAGGGCTACATGCAGCCATAGCTTTTTCCAGCTTTCTGTCAGCTGGCTAACAGGGAGGAGGTTTCCAGATCAGCTCCAGCTTGATTTCTCAGTGATCTGCAGCCCAAGCATATGTGGTCTTTAGCAATAGGGTCTCACCATCTCATTCCGGTGGGCAACCAAGAGCCTTGGCAATGTTTTGGGGTAGAACATGATTTCTTAAAAATATTTTTTATATTTTATATGGGCCTATCTTCTTTTTTGCCTTAGTACCTGAAGTTAGTTTGTGCTTTTATTTGCTTGTTGTCTGTCTCCCCAGTTAGTCTGAGCCCAGTGGGGACAGGGCTTTTTTCAAATATATGTATTTGCAAGCAGAAAGAGAGAGTGAAAGAGAGAGAGAGAGAGAATGAATGGACATGCCAGGGCCTCTAGCTACTGCAAAGAAGTCCATATGAATGCAAACCTCTGTGCATCCCGCTTTATGTGGGTACTGGGTAATCGAACCCCGGGGCGTTAGATTCTGCAGGCAAGCACCTCAACCGCTGAGCTATCTCTCCAGCCCTAGAACATGATTTTTATTGCCTATTATTAACTGTGTTTGTTTCATAAAAATGGAGAAATGAATTCATTATCATTTAATACATTCAGCTTGTTTTTGTTGATAAAATCCTCCATGCTATGGGCAAGAAGAAGATTATTGGTAGCAAAAAGGTTGTATACTTCTGTCCCTACAATTACATATACACATGTGCATACACATAACCCTCAAGTTGTTCACATGTAGCAATACCACACTTATTGCCACACAGGACATTTATGTATATGCTGTGGAGTCCAGGGCCATTCCATGTGGCTGTGCAGACTGCTCACAACACAAGGCTCTGGCTCAGGGGACAAGGGGACTGAAATCAAGCCACACTCTGCTCACCAGGCCCTGAACCTCAGACTGAGGCTCCTGCTTCTCACTTGCCCCAAGTTGCTCAGTGGTCCAGCAGTGACTATGGGTGAATTACAGAATCCAAAATACAGTATTAATTTCTAGCAGGGGTTCAAATGTAACTAACTAAGTGGAATGATCAACTTATAATGAGATCGAACCATTTTATTTTTCAACCTTTTACTATCCTGGCATTTTTCTTTATGAAATGAAGAGATTTGACAAAAATTGTCCCACAAACCCACTTTATCTTGGATTTTCAATGTTTTTCTTTTTTAATTAAGCCAGGCATGGTGGTAAATGGCCTATAATTCTAGTACTCCAGGATCCAGGCCAGCCTGGGCTACAGAGTGAGACTCTGTTTCAAAAACTGATTACAAGGATAATTTAAAAAAATAACCTGACGGTTATTTTTTTTTTTTTTAGGAAATTGAATATTATTGTTATTATTTTGAGACTCGGTCTCATGTGCCCCAGGCTGTCCTCACACTAATTATGTAGCAGAGGACACCTCAACTCTTGGTCCTCCTGCCTCTACCTTCAAAGTTCTGGGATTATAGTTATGTACCATCATACCTTGTTTATATAATGCTGGAGATGAAATCAAAGTCTTTGTGCATGCTAGGCAAGCACTCTCCCAACGAAGCAGCCCCTAGTGTGTGTGTGTGTGTGTGTGTGTGTGTGTGTGTGTGTGTGTGTGTGTGAGAGAGAGAGAGAGAGAGAGAGAGAGAGAGCCCAGTGTTAAGATTCATTATCTACTCATTCCACTGATATTTAATTTAATCCCTAATGTACAAGGCACGGAGTGAGGATTAGAAACAGACTGAAAACGCAGTGAGTGTTTCTGTGCTCACAGAATGTGTGGTGTACTGAGGAAGCTGGACAGTCAGTGATCACACTAACTGACCAGCTGCTAGATGATGAATGCTGTGAGGCAGAAAGAAGTTCAGGGTGGGGAAACACCGGAGCAGAGCCCAGGCTAATGGAGAGATCTGGAAGTGCTACTCACCACAGCTCTAGGTAGAAGATGATGGTGGGTAGCTCTATGGGAAAGATAGGAGGCAGGATGGTTGTTCCCATGAGGCAACCCTGTCAAGTGCAAGGAATGCGAGCCATATTTGCATGTCTGTTGAAGAGACACAACCTTGCAGGGCTGAGTTGTGGTGCCAGCCTCATGCCTTGACACTCAGACCTTCCAGATCTCAACCAGCAGCCCTCGGACTTTTTCATTTGACCTTCCTGAAATCCCTATCCTTGCCCTTGTGCCCACGGTCGCCCATGGCCCCGTCTCTCTGGTCCCTGAGTTCTCATGTCACAGTCCATTCTTGCAGGTCACTCCCGCCTGCCTTCTCTTTCTAGACCAGTTCAGTAGGTCTTGGCACTTCTCGTGCCTCTTCAGGGACACACCTGCCATCTCCCTGCTTGTACCATCCTGCCACCAGCTCTCCTATGGCCTCACCACGGGGGTTCCCGCTCCACCTCTGTGGCATGCCTTTTTCTGGGGAGACATGAGCAAATGTCTATTCACCCCAGATATGCCACTGGCAACAGAGCAAAGAAACAGTGCCCCCTAAGTCTAGCTGGGTGAACCAGTGAGTTTCCTGGGGTTATTTATAGGATCACGGGAGACTCAAAGGCAGCTGCATTACAGGAAAGCCCACCAGCAACAAGCTGCCACAATTGTTTATTGTTTATACAAGAGGGGTGAGGGGAGGGGGGCCTTGTGAATCTTGTAACTTTCCAGAGCTTCCTGAGCCTGGTACTTTCGTGAGTTTCCTGGGGTTTATGAGCTTGTCTCTTCCTTCCAGGGGAAGTGTTTCACTTTGGAGGAAATACCAACACAACACATGCAGTTATTTATTTATTTACTTTTGAAGCAGGGTCTCACTCTAGCCCAGGCTGTCCTCAAACTCACTTGGGATCCTCTTATCTCAGCCTCACTAAAGGTGTGCACCACCATGCCTGGCCTGTCTTCTTTTTGCCTTAGTACCTGAAGCTAGTTTGTGCTTTTATTTGCTGGTTGTCTGAGCCCAGTGGGGACAGGGCTTTCCTCAGGTGTTCACAGTCATCTCCTAGTGCTCCAGGAGGAGGCGGTGCACAGAGTACAGTGGAATGAATGAGGGACTTCAAGGACTTTATTATTATTTTTCTAATTCAGTCTATGGATCAGTGGGGAGTCATGTGATCTTTCTAAGTAGATGATTGGCATTATTGATTCTAAAAGGCGACCATTTTCTTCAACAAGTAAAATAGCACCAGAGACAAAGAGAAGTAGGGAGAACTTGTAAAAGTTAACAGAGATTTCAGAGCATGTTAACCAAATGCAGGCAAGGACCTGGTTGGAACCTGATTCATTAAAATAACCTGGTAGTACAAAGACCTTTTCCAGACAGATTGCTTTTTTTTTTTTCCCCCTTTTAGTTCTGGGGATCAAACCCAAGGCCTCACATATACTCAAACTAGCTTTCTAGAAGAAGTATACATGTAAACTCTGGTGGATGAGATTTCAGACGTCTGGAGTTCATTTAAAATACTCCCCCCCCCAAAAAAAAAGCCAGATATGGTGGCAAACCTGTAATCCCAGAGATTGGATCCCTCCCACTCTACTTCCTGCCTTCTTTTCCTCCTCCCTCTATCCCTCTTTCTTCTTCTTCTTACCCCCTCCTGTCTTTTTATTTTATTTTTTGAGACAGGGATTTTGGTTAGCCTCAAACCTGTTATGTAGTTTAGGATGACCTAGAACTCTGACCATCCTGCTGCCACCGCCTCCCAAGTGCTGGGATTATAGGAATGCACATGATTCCTCCTTTCTTCCTCCCTGTCTTTCTTCCTTCTGCTCCTCCTTCCTCCCTCCATCGTCTCATCAGCTCTTGTTCTAGCTGACTTCTAGGCTGCCTGTGTTGGGGCCACAGTGTTGCATGACATCCAACATGACTCCGCCTCTTAAGATGCTCACCACAGCAATGCTACTGAAAAATCTCGGTTCTTAGGCAGACTTCACTGCTTTGCTCTTCTCTGATAGTATTTCCTTTTGCTAAGCGCTATTGTTTTCTTTTCTTTCCTTCCAGATGCACGTTAGACCTTCATCACAAGATAGTTTTCAGTTTAACTGATCTCAAGAAAAGTGATTTTTTTGTCAAAGATAGTTATTTCCTCCCCCCATTCTGATTTCTGAATAGTTTGCCTGTGTGAGTTACATCATGGAAGACTGCCCAGAGCAAGACCAGGGTCAAGTGAAGTTCATCATGGAAGTGGTCATGCCAAGGAAAGGAGAGAGTAGGTCTTTTGTTGTTGTTTGAGGCAGGGGCTTACTCTGTATCCTAAACTGGCTTTGAACTCCTGGAATATCTTTCTGCCCCAGTATCCAAACTGCTAGGATTCCAGCCATGAGACAGCACATCCAGCTCGAGAGAGACAGAACACATGGGCTGGAGAGATTGCTCAGTGGTTAAGGCACTTGTCTATAAAACCTAATGATCTGGGTTTGATTCTCCAGTATCCACATAAAGCCAGATGTACAAAGTTGCACTTGCATCTGGAGTTCATTTGCAATAGTTGGAAGCCCTGGTGTGCCCATTCTCTTGTGTCTGTCTCTCTTTCTATCTCTCTCTGCTTTCAAATAAATAAATAAAGATATTAGTAAAAAACAATTGACCTTGAGGCAAGGTCTCTCTTGCTTGCTGCTGCATTTGCCAGGCTAGCTAACCCAAGAATTTTGGGATTCTCTTCTTACCTCTTATCTCTGTCAGCATTCTGAGATTGTAGATGCACATAGGACCATATGGGTTCTGGAGATCTGATCTGAACTCAAGTTGTCGGGTTTCTTGAAATCCAGATTCAGGTCCTCATACTTGCATGCCAAGCACATTACCCACTGAGCCATTTCCTTAGCCTTGTTCATGATTTAAAAATCTCCTGGCTGGAGGATGAATGGTTTAGCAGTTAAGGGCGCTTGCTTGAAAAGCTTGGTGACCTGGTGTGAGCTTAATAAAAGGACTCTTTTATTAAGTTACATTCTCTAGTATCCACGTAAAGCCAGATGCACAAAGTGGCAAATGCATCTGTAGTTTGTTTACAGTGGCAACAGGCCCTATTCTCTCTCTCTAATAAATAAATAAAATAAGAATTCTCTTGCAGATAAATTCTCACATGGACAAATAGATGTATTTATACTTCTTTCTTCCCATTGTTTAATATACTTGTCTCAGCTCCTTAATATTTTTCTTTGTTTATTTGTAGATTTTTTTTAAAAAATTGTTATTTGGCATAGGCTCTAACCCAGTTTGGCAACATTCCAAGTGCTGAGATTGCAGGCTTGAGCCATCCCACCTGGCTTTTGATTTTTTAAATGACAGCTTTATTGAGATAATTTATATACAATAAAATTAATCCCCTCTTTTTTGGGGGGGCTAGGGGACAGGTCTTATGTAGTCCAGGCTGGCCTCCAACTCACTGTTTCTGAGGCTGGCCTTAAACCTTCATGTTCTCTCCTGCTGTTGCTGTCCACTGGATGTTGGTAAGGAGGTCATATCCAACATCTGCTCTACCATCATCCCCCTGCCATCATGAAGCTTCCCCTTGAGTCTGTAAGCCAAAATAAACTCTTTCCTCCCACAAGTTGCTTTTGGTTGGTTGTTTGTCCCTAGAAACATGAAGGTTACTACAACAAAGGGTTTGGCTTACAGTCTCAAGGGGAGGTTTCAGCATGGCAGGAAATGGATGGTAGAGCAGAGGCTGCACATCACATATTTCTCCAGCAGCTGGAAGAAAGCAGAAAGAGTGAGCTGAGCTTTTTAACTGGGCTATAATACCTTAAGATCACCAGCAGCAACACACCTCCTCCAGCAAGGCTCCACCTCTCAAATTGCTACCAGCTGGGAACCAAGTATTCAGAACTCATGAACCAATGGGAAAGATCTCATACAAAGCACCACACTATCCACTCTAGTTTTTGAGTCAGAGTTTCTCTTTGAACCCAGAGCTCACCAATTCAGCTAGCCAGCTAGCCCCAGAGACCCTCTTAGTTCCACCTTTCCAGAGCTGAGATGACAGGTGCACTGTGCTGTGCCTGCTCCCCTTTTTTTCAACATGGGTGCTGTGATTCTAAACTCAGTTTCTTGTGCATGTATAGCAAGCACTTTATTAACTGAGCCATCTCCTCAGGCCTATGTTTTACATTTTGAGGGAATACTTTCCAAAATGATTTTACCGTCTGTTGTAGTCAGCTACATGCTTCTGGGATGAATCTTCAAAGCAGGCACAATTTTGGGGGAGGAAAGTATTTATTGAAACTAAAGATTGAGGGGAAGTTCCATAACAGCGAAAGAAAGAGGCTGGCCCTCTTTCACAGGTCTAAGCAGAGAAAAAAACCCATCACCAACACCACACAGAGAACAGGGAACAGGCAGGAGGGCCAAGGAGAGAATTTCTTCCCCTTTATATAGCCTTAGGGTGGGGGTCTTATAACCCTTCCCCAGACTTAATGGCTTCCTGAGTCTCTGGAATTTCCTTCCTGCACTGCTCACACAGGAAAGGATGTTTACTTCTAGCTTCTTTACATCCTGCCTCCTACTGAGAGGCTGCCTTCCTGTAAACATCCTCAGAGACCTACCCAAGATAATTAAAAAGATCAAATTAAGCTGGGCGTGGTGACGCCTTTAATCCCAGCACTCGGGAGGCAGAAGTAGGAGGATTGCCATGTGTTCAAGGCCACCCTGAGATTACATAGAGAATTCCAGGTGAGCCTGGGCTAGAGCTAGACCCTACCTTGAAAAACCAAAAAAAAAAAAAAAAAAAGATCAATTTGACAACAAAACCTAACCATCACACCATTTTTACAGTCTTTCTCAGTATTGTAGTCAACTTTCTTGTTGCTGCAGAAAAGAACTCAACCAAAGATGTTTGGGAGGAATGGGTTTAGTTTTGCTTACAGACTCGAGGGAGATTCCATCTCGGCAGGGGAGATGACAGCATGAGCAGAGGGTGGACATCACCTCCTCCACAGCACTGCAAACAGCGGCAGGAAGGTGTGCCAAACACTGGCAAGGGGAAGCTGGCTATAAACCCCCATAAGCCCACCCCCAACAACACAGCTCCAGTGAGGTTGTAAAACCCAAACTGCCATCAGCTGGGGATCGATCAGTCAGAACATATTTGTTTGTGGGGGACACCTGGATCAAGCCATGACACCCAGAATGTATGAGGTTTCCAGTTCCTCCACATCCTCACCAGCATCTGTTATTTTTGTCATTTATTTCTTGTTTTTTTAAATTTTGTTTATTTATTTTACATAAGGCCCAGGATGACCTTACACTCCAGATCCTCTTGCTTTCACCTCCCAAGTGCTGACTGAACAGGTGTGTACTATCACACCTGGCTTGGTTACACATTTTTATAAACAAATGTACTTCTTAATTAAAGCTGTTTATTTCATGCTGTATAATCAGAGACAATGGATGTCTGTTTACTACACTGCTGGCCAGGCTAAGATTAATAACTTGTTCTAAGGAGATGACATCCAGATAGAGTCTGTCATATTATATTTTAATATTTATTTATTTGAGAGGGGAGGGGAGAGAGGAAGGGAGAGAGAGAGAGAGAGAGAGAGAGAGAGAGAGAGAGAGAGAGAAAGAGAGAGAGAGAGAATTGGGCATGCTAAGGCCTCTAGCCACTGCAAATAAACTCCAGACTATGCACCACCTTGGGCATCTGGCTTTACAGGGATACTGGGGAATCAAACACGGGTCCTCAGGCAAGCGCTTCAAATGCTGAGTCATCTCTCTCCAGCCCCATATTATATTTTAAAAAAACAAACATACTTGGGATCAATAAGCAAATGATCGGTGATCTTTGGTTTTCTTAGCCATTTTCTTGCCCTCAACTTTTAATCTAATAATTTTAGTAACAATTGATGGTCTCTATCTGAATGGGTTATCAAATTAAGGCTCCTAAAATTCTGTTTTTTCATTGTTTCTACACACATTAGCTGGCATACTGTATAAATAGGAACTTTTTCTCAACAGCTATGGCTTTTTGTTAGGGGGGAATTGTAATCCTTCTGGAAAGACAGACAACTAAAAGCTTTTACTATTGAATCCTTGTCCTGCCATTGGTGATGCTGGAATTAAGGCACTTGTGTAGTGTAATGCCAGGCTCCTGCAGCCTCAAGTGAAGTCTGCACCTTGTGCTAAAGAGAAGCCCAGTTCTCCTTGGAGATTGCAGGTTGGACAGAGCCCTTCCTTCCTTTCCTGGTCTTCTCAAAGTCACGGTCATCTCTTCTTTAATACACAGACACCAGTAGTTACACTAGTTGTTAAAATGCAAAGACATTGACTTTTCTTAGTTTCTGTAGCCCAGTTTCTGGAACTCACTGCATAGCCCAGTCTGGCTTCACACTGTGGCAGTCCTTCTGCGTCAAGCTCTCTAGTGCTGAAATGAAGGGTAGACACTACTCTGCCTGGCTAACAACAGTTTAAATGTTGGAGGGTCATTCTAGGTAGAGCTTTTACAAAAGAGATGAGGAACAGATCCAAAGATTCTAATAAAGCATGAGCTAGGGTAATGTGAAACATGGCTGTCTCATTCCATACCCCTGGGTGCCCTGCCTTTATATGGTAGTCCTTTGTTTCTATTTCTAACTCAAGCCAGGGCCATGTCTCTGGCTCCTGGGGATTAATGAAAAGCATCTGCAGTCTGGATTTGGAGTTTTGTTTTTGCACTTCTAGAGTCTGGTCTTAGCCTAGTGATACAAACTGAAGTTCATTTATTCTCAGACCAAAATTAAAGATGCTATTATTTCTGTTTTACAAGGTTTAGTGACTCCCTAAAATGAATCCACAAAAAGCGAAAATGCTTCAGAAACTGTGGGGTACCATTTACTGGAGGGTTTTTTTTCTGCATGTGTCTGTGGTGGGCATGTGTGTTCACATGTCCATATATGTGTTGTGCACATGTAGTGTGGTTGCACATACATATGCGTGCATGTGCGTATGAAGCTAGAGGTCAGAATCAGGTGTTCTCCTCAGTAACCTCTCCACTGTATCTTTTGATAGAGGATCTCTCACTGAAACGAGTTCAGTAAGCCCAGGAATCCACTTGTCCTCACCTCCCCAGTGTTGGGTTACATGTGTAGTCTACCACACTTAAAAATTATTTGATTTATTTGCAAGAAGAGAGAGACAGATGAGAGAGAGAGAGAATATATGGCACATTAGGGCTTCCAGCCACTATAAATAAACTCCAGATGCATGCACCACTTTGTGCATTTGGCCTTATATAGGCCCTGGGGAATCAAACCATGGTCATTAGGCTTTGCAGGCAAATGCCTTTACTACTTAGCAATCTCCCCAGCCCCTGATTTTCACTTTTTACCTGGTTTTTGGGATCTGAGCTCAGGTCTTTGTACTTGTGTCGCAAGCACTTTCCCAACTAGGCCATTTCCCCAGCGCTTAATTGGAATTTTTAGGGTAAAAGCCCCAGCAGGCTAGGCTTGCCCCTTTGTTGGTGGGACAATTAAAGAGCCCAGTAATGATCAAAACAGAGAAGAGATTTATTTAATGTGTCCACATTAAGAAGAGGAATGGATACAGGGGACCATTGACGCCAAGTTGGTCTTCAGGACACTGACATGAAGTTTAGGTTTACATGGAGGAAGAATTGGGCCCGAGGTGAACATAATAAGCAGCTCTGGTCTGGGTGTGGTCTGGTTGATCATAGTCTCAGGTCTGGTTCTGCAAAGTGGCCTGAAGATGTCCTTATTGCTCGAGGAAACAGGTGGTTCACAGGACATGGTGGCTTCTGCTCCAGGGGGAGCCTCACTGCGGTGGATAACTGACCCTCATCTTGGGGGTCTGCTGTGATGTTCTGCTGTTCTGGAATTGGGAGGTGACTACATGTTTAGGACGATGATGTGTCCTTGTGTCTTCAGCCTTGAAGGGGGATGAGATGTGTACAGAGTAGAGTAGGCGATCTGAGCCAGTCAAGGAGGCTTTCAAACAGCTTTTGTTATCTTGTGGGCCTCAGGGAGGAGTCATGCTTCCTAGCCGAAGCAGTGCCAAGGGCCTGTCTTGCGCAAATGAAGGGGGCTTCAACACCACCCCTGTTCTCTGGCTGAAATGAACCAATTTCCACCTCCATTGTGAGTAGAGTTGGTTATTTTTTGCACTTGTTTTTCATGCTTTTCTTTTCATAGGACCTTTGAGTTTTCTAGATGTTCTAGCTGCCCAGTTGTAACCTTGAAGCCATTCCATGCAACCTTCGTGACTTTTGGGTCCAATGTTCTTAAATGACGTAGTTCCATAAATAGGAAGATGACAGGGTATGCCCCCCAGCAGATGTGGGCTCAGGACCTACTGCCATCAATAGGTGGCTGTAAACATAGTAAATGTAGGCTTGTCATTTCTGTGTGTTTCACATATTTGAATAGAGGAATGATTGTAAGAAATACCCATTTTTTTTTTTTTTAGGAATAACCAGTTTGAGAACTAGAGATTAAGGAGATAAGAAGCATTTCTTTCTGACAGACTGGTCTTAATGCACATTCATGGGGTAAAAGCAGTCAGTGATCATATGTTAAACTGAGCCTTGAACACGTTGACCAGCATCAGAGCTCCTTCATATTGCAGTGGAAAGTTAAAAACAGTTGTTTTACATAATTGCATACCAGCCCCACTTGCTGATGCTTTCTACTTTTTAAATATAGAAATCTACAACCCTGGCAATTAGTTCAATAGAAGTCTCAGAAATATCTGTCTTCTTCCACTTGTAGCTGTTGGCTTGTTAGGGTATTGCTATTAGAAGATCTGAGCAATGCTGTCATTGCCTAACTTGCAAGGGATTGCAGACTTTAAGTGTCCTCAACACATTCCCATAATATTATGAAGAGCCCTTGTACAATGGGGTATTTTTTTCCCCTTTAGCATGTAACATATTCCATCTTTTGAGTAAATCAGCACCTTCACTCAGCCATTCCTAGTGAGTTGATGCCCATTCTGATTCACAAGCAGCACAGGATGATGGAGTAGTGTGGTGAGAATATAAAGATGATGATGTTAGCCAGGGATAGCGTTACTCCTTTGTAATCTCAGCACTTGGAAGGCTGCGCCTAGACAATTGCTGCAGTTCGAGGTCAGCTGCGGCTACATAGTGAAACCTTGATCTATCCACACACTTCTTATGCAATATCCAGAAGTTCCCATTCTTCTTGCTTATTTCTCCTTTTCGTGCTCCTGGGATGGATACTATCCCACAGTGCTCAGGAAAGTTTAGCCGTGGATCCAAATAAGGCTCTGGGGGTTCCTTTGGGGATTGGAGTGGCCCAGATGCTGAATCTGTTGAAGTCCACATCAGCATTCCTGACTTGGAGACCTGAGCAGACACCAGCAGCAGAACTTGTTTCCATCCCTCTGATGATGGCAAGTAATTCTTCTGGAAGAGCTTTGTTATATCCAATGGGAGTTGTCTCTTCCAGAGAGTCCATCTGGGTCACAATGCTAAGTGGGCACCCAAGCCCTTCAGCATAATTGAGCTCAGAAATACCCATTTTTAAAAAGCTTGTAAAAATGTTCACAGCCATAGTAAAGACCTCACACTTGGGCATACACTCTCTAAATGTCCCTTTCCTTTCCAGTATTTATTCTAAGCTATTTTAGCTTAAGTTCCCACTGCCTCCCACCCAGGGAGTTTGCTTCCTGCAAGTTTTATTGTATTCTCTATGTAGCTATTTGGATTTTTAAAAACCACTCTGTTTCTTATTTGTGCCTACCTCAAGTATTCTCTAACCACAGTATTTTGGAGCAGGCTTTTCCCCCAGGATCACTGGGGGCCCTAGTCACTGCTGCTAGACTTGTTTAAGTAAAGAAAACAAAAACAAACAAAAACTCTTGTCTTACCTCTCAGCATGCATTTGAATTAAAAAGAACCCGAAAGTAGTAGCCAAAGGAAGGTGAGCTGGACTACTTACAATGCTGTCTTCTTCCAGACACAAACTGGCCTTGAGATTTATGACCTCACAGTGCCTGACGCTACCTACACAAGACCTTCTTAATGGGAGGAAAGAAATGACATTAAAGTAGAAGAGAGACGAATTGGAAAGAAGAAGGGATTCAGTGGATTGAGGAGGGGGAAATGCAGGTGGTGGGGGGGAATTATCATGATTTATTGTCCATATTTATGGCAGTTTGTGAATAAAAAGTTTAAAAAAGAAAAGCAAAATCATATTTTATTTTGGCTTCAATAAACCTATTCACTTAAAAAAAAAAAAAGACAAGAATCTGACACCTTCTCTATCAACCATCTCCATGCAGACTTCCTCAGGGATTCTCACTAGGTTCAGAATTAAAGATGGACAAGGCAGGGAGCACCCTTCCGTTCCAAGTTGCTCTATCTCCTTTGCTGCTGGGTTAAAGCAATCTTCTATAAGTGATTCCAGCTGTTAGCCATGTGGTCTGTGGCATTTTCAGCCTGGCTTTTTGTGATATAATTGACAGAGGTTCCTCCAGGGCAACTGATGAAAAGCCCGGTTGTTTGCTGTATGCATGGGTGAGTGGGTAGATGAAAGAGGTGTTGGGGTGAACAGCAACAGACGGAGCTCAAGCTTGAACTTTGCTAATGGAACTTTTCCCCAGTGTGAACTGATCTCTCATGAAGAAGATTCCAAGTCACTATCAGCCTCTGCTGACATACCTGACATAGATGATTTTTCAATGAATGAGTTTTTACTCCTTAACACATCATCAAGAATCTCATTTCGGCAATATTTGGTTAGCTTAAGTCAATCTAATTATTCCAGGGATTTTTACACCAAAAGCCCAGGCCTCGGCCACTTTCCTACCAACACACCAGTGAAAGGGACATTAATGGTGAAGAACAAAGGAGATTTATTCAATGTGGTCACATTGGGAAGAAGGACAGATAAAAGGGTACAGTGACCCCTCCCAAGTCCACCTTCTGTGCACTGACATGAGCTTTAGGTTTAAATAGAGGCAGCACTGGGGCGCAGGAGGGGGTAAAGGTATGTGTAACTGAGCAGTGCAGGTCTAGCTATGTTCCGTTGATCCTGGTCTTTGCTCTGGTTCTGCAAGGTGGTCCAAAGAAGTCCTTCTAAGGGGATCAGTCTGACTCCATGGGATGATTTCTTCTGCTCAGGCTGCAGAGACCTAACCATTGTGGATAATTGCTCTCATGTGAGTGTGGGAATTCTGTCCCATGAGGTGCTATGGTTGAGGGATTCCAAGATGATTTGAAATGAAAGGTTGAGATGAATAATTTATCTTTGTGTGTCATCCAAAGGAAAGATGCCAGTCATAAAAATGTTTCCTTTTGATTCTAGGAAGCAGTGCTTTTAGCCTTTATTTATTTATTTTTTTTTTTTGGCAATGCTGGGAATTTGAACCCAGGACTGTGAACATGCTGGGCAAGTGCTCTACCACTGAGCTACAGCTTCAGCCTGCAGCTGCTAAGTGCCTATTGGAGTAATAATATAACATAATCATTATTCTTATTATCTCTCTGTGACTCAGATGGGTTTCCTTAGGAACATATTCGATCCAGGAGTGTTTAGGTGATTTTGTTTCCTTGTTTGTCGGTCTGTGTGTTTTTATTTTTTATTTTTATTTATTTATTTATTTTTTTGAGGCAGAGTCTTATATAGCTCAGCTTATCCTTGAGCTCACAATGTAGCCTGACCCTTCTCCCTCTACCTCCTAAATGCTGGGATTTCAGGCATTGGCCCCACTTCTCAGGGCCCAGAGTGGTTTATCATGTGATCTATAGTAAGAAACTGTAAGATGTCATGGGGAGCCAGGACTTGAGATGCTAATTGTTCAACTAGAAAGGCGCGCTTTAGGAATGGGTGTTCAGGGCTCCTTGAGAGAACAAGCAGGTCTCACAGAGGAAGTGAGACTGCTCAGGACACAGCTGAGGACGGTTTCAGAGGAGGGAACATCTCTGGAAGAGTATCCAGTGTCGAGTAGGTGACATACCATCGTGAGCCTGGAGGATTGTCAGCACTCTAAAGGCCCCCCCCCCCCCCAAGCACACACATTCCAGTCTTCTCACCAGCATGCATACCAGAACTACAGTATGGTCCATAATCTATGCCATTTTCAATCTAGTGAACAGAACACTGGTGTCTGCTATGTAATGCTTTTTGTTAATGGGTGTTTCTTTCTGGACCCAGAGCAGTATTAGGATGCCACAGGGCTCTATAACTTTTGATTAACTGTAATTACTAGATCTGCTTTTGCTAGTACCTTCTGCTCATTAACCAGCCTGCCCAATGCAAATAGCATTTCTAATCCTTGGGAAGGGCTGTGACAGAAGCCTGGGAAAGAAAGAAGGAGTGCAGGACAGCAATGGAGTCCCACTTGCTTAGCTTTGTTTTTGGTGTCATGTTCCCAAAATGTATTGCTAAGGCCAGTGTTAGGGAACTTAGTCCTCTGTTTTCTTCTGGAAGTTTTATAGTTTCCAGGTGGTACACACCTGTGATCCCAAGTGCTAGAAAGGCAGAGACAGGATCTCTGGGGGTTACTGGCTAGCTAGTGTAGCCAAATTACTGAGTTCCAGGCTCAGTGAGAGACTCAAAAAATAAGATGGAGACCTGATATCGACCTGCTCTTCATGCACCCATGCACATGTACATATACACACATACATGTACACTGCACACATATACACAGGCAAAAATAAAGAAAACCCTTAAATCTTTAATCCATTTGAGTTAATTTTGTGGATGCTATAAAATACGGTTCCTGTTTCTTTTTCTCTTTTTCTCTTTTTCTCCTCTCCTCTCCTCTCCTCTCCCCTCCCCTCCCCTCCCCTCTCTTCTCCTCTCCTCTTCTCTTCTTTCTCTTCTCTTCTCTTTTTCAAAATAGAGTCTCACTCTAGCCCAGGCTGACCTGGAATTCACTATGCAGTCTCACCCTGGCCTGAATCTCACAGCAATCCTCCTACCTCAGCCTTCTGAGTGCTAGGATTAAATGCATGCACCACCCCACCGGTCCTTCCATTTCATTCTTTTCTATAAACATACACAGTTTCCCCAGAACCATCTGTTGAAGAAAATGCCCTGTCCTTATGCTGTTTTCCTGGTGCTCTCGTGAAATCTTATTTGGCTCGGTATGTCTGGGTTTATGTCTGGGCTCTCCCATCTGTTTCATGGGTCTCTGTGTCCGTGTGTGTGTGTGGTCCACGTCTCCACAGGTCTGTTTGCTTTGCTAGGGAACATGATGGTCCTAACCACGTCACAATGTATATACACACATATCCAACCATCATATTGTATTTCTATGCTTTTGTTGGTCCATTAGTTCTAGCACTTGGGAAGCTGAGGTAAGAGAATCAAGGTCAGCCTGAGCTATAGAGTTGAGTTCCAGGTCAGTCTGGACTACAGTGAGATCATGCTTCAAGAAATACAAACCACTCGGGCTGGAGAGTTTGCTCAGTGGTTAAGGCACTTGCCTCCAGTGCCTAAGGCCCAGGGTTCAATTCCCCATGACCCACATAAGCCAGACCCACAAGGTGGTGTCCCTGGTGCGCTCTCTCTCTCTCTCTCTCTCTCTCTCTCTCTCTCTGCTTGAAAATGAATAAATAAAATATTAAAAAAAGAAATACAAACCACTCAACCTTTAAGTTTTAGACCAGTCATGTTCATTATTGTTGTAGACCTTTGGGTCTGACCTGACATTGTGAGCATCTTGAAGCAGAGGTTGCTATGGCAACCTAGGGATACCTTGGCCTTGCCATCATGGCAATGAAGTAAGCAGAAAAGAAGACAGTGCTAGCCAGATCCGTGGTGAGGCTGTTAACCTTCATGGAAGGGAGTGTCACCAGATTGTGCCTGAGAGTCCAGCATCACTCCCTCCTGCCCCTCCCCCAGCTGCCCATGGTCTCTGCAGATGCTGCAGTACGTCAGAGGTAGAAAGATGAGCGAGACTGGAACTCGAGTGAGGTAGCTCTCGTGGGGTTTCAGTGGTGCGGCTTATTTTGAGTTACCTGTGTTTCTTTAACCCTCACTCATGCTCTTGTAAATAACCCCATTCAATTCATTGACCCACCAAGCTGGATTGCAACACAATCTTTTCTTCCATCTGTTGGTGAGTAAGCATTTCTTTTTGTGTCCCCAGGAAAAGTCACCAACAGTTGCTTAATTTGAGGAAACTCAGTTTATTACAGAAAAGTTTCAAATCTATTTAAAAAATTGAATAATAGAATAAACTCCCATACACCATTACCTAGCTTCATAATATTCCAAATCCTAAACATTTTATTTCACTGTAAATAGTTCAGAGCATATCTATGAAAAGACTCCTTTAAAAACAAAACCAATAAGCATGATGACTGGAACTTGGATCCCCCAAACCCATGGAAAGTTGGATACAAGTAGCACATGCATCTGTCATCCCTGCATCCTACTAGCTGGATGGGGGAGGGGCAGAGCTAGGAAAACCTTGGAAGCTTGCAGGCCAGCTAGCCTGATGAATGCAGAGGAGAGCGACAAAAGAAACACTGTCTCAAACAAGGTGGAAAGCGAAGAGGGGCAAGCCAAGGTTGCCCTCTGACCTCCACACATTTGTCCATCCCCTCAAACATACCCACACAAACAAATAGAAAAACGGGAAAAGAATAAATACATTTTAAAAACCCAAGAAAATCAATAATTATTTATATGCTTTTGTTGTTTGATTATACCTCAATAAAATTAGAAAAAAATAAAATCATAGATGAACCACAGGGCCCACTCCTACAGTTTATCTTCTCTCCTTCCCTCTATCTCTCCCTTTCCTTTCCTTGCATTTCAGTTGATTGGTTTCAGTCAGGCTGGAGTCAAATTGTATTTGATAGCTATAACTCTTCTTTGGACTCCGTGTTCATTTATGTAGCTCAGGTTGGCCTCAAACTTGCTAGGTAACTGAGGCTGACAATGAACTTCTGATCTATCTGCTCTCAGAGTGATGGAATTACAGGCCACCATACCTAGTTTATGTAGTCAAGGATTGAACTCAGGGATGTGTATATGGTAGGCAAGCATTCTACCAGCTGAGCTGTATCCCTGACCTTTCCTAAGACTTTTGGCTGTCTTATTTTATGTATTTCAGACAGATCACACTATGTAGCCGAGGCAGGCTAGACTCCCATATATCTATCTACCTCAGGCTTCAGAATGTTGAAATGACAGGTGGTGTCATGAAGCCTAGCCTAGGACTTTTAAAATCTATCTTTCCCATCTTTGTTTTTTAACCTGCAATTGATTTGTTAGAGAAGCAGCATTTATCCTTTAAAGTGTCCTGTGTATCACCTCCCCATGGTGTCATTTAACATGTTCTTCTGTCCACGAGAGGCATGGTCAGTTTCATGATGTGGATTCCAGTATGCACATTCTGTTTGGTAAGCAGTGTCCAGCAGAAAAACTATGGTGACACAGCTCTGAGGTCTTTTGTGTGGCTCCCAGCTGAGCTCACCCCAGGCATCATCTCCAAAGCAGCCCTGGGTGTGCCATGGGTGCCGAGGAGGGTGGTCCAGAAGGGAGGGGCTGAGGGAATCAGCAGTGTGTAAGTGCTGGCATTGCAGTGGAGACCAACACAGACAGTCCCCCACCCCAGGTAACTGACCACATAATGCCAGAGCAGGCAGAGCCTACAGGCAATGCAGCTGGAAACAGATCTGTGGCCGAGACACCAATCATGGTAAAGGAGCGAGAGAAGGAAACAGGAAGAACAGGAAGGGTATGTGATAGGAGCCTACACTGGATGGTGGGGAGACTGTGAATAGGAGCAATGTCAGCTGAGGCCCAACCAGTCAACCAAGCCAAGGTGATGGCATGGGTGAGGACCCGGGGGTGAGAAAGCAGAAGGAACTGCCGGGTGTGGTGGTGCATACCTGTAACTTTGGGAGGTGGAGGAGGAAGATCACAAGTTCAAGGTTATCCTCAGCTACAAGTTCCAGGTCAGCCTGGGCTATGTGAGACCTTTGGCTCAGCCAGTAGGGAAACAGTGGTGGTAGCAGCCTTGGCCCGCTTGTGGGGCTGCTGGCTGGCATGGACTCCAAAGGGGTTGGGGGATCTTGTGCCTTATTTGAGGAAATATTGTTCATCAAGTTGGCTATTCATTGACATATCTTTTAAAAAAAGTTTTTTTTTGGGGGGGGGAGAAGTTTACGGTTAGGAATCTGTGAGCTGGAGAGATTATTCAGGTGGTTAAGCATGAGTACCTGAGTTTGATCCCCACACCCCACATTTAAAAAATGTCGGGTGTGGTGGCGAGTGCCTGTATCTCAGTGCTGGGGGAGGCAGGGATAGTCTGGTCCCTGGTGCTTGCTTGCCTGCTAGTCTAAACCTACTTTGTGGGTTCCAGGAAGTAAGGGACCCTGACTCATAAAAAGGGGTGAACAGTGTGTGAGGCATGAAACCCAGGGGGTGTCTTCTGGCCTCCACACACATGCACACAAGAATCCATGGATACGTTTCACATGTTATGTTTCTCTCTGAAGTTTTTTTTTTCTCACGTTCTCATCGATGACTGAGTTGAAGGTACGGAGTGGCTGGAAAATCATTTCCCCCCGTAAAGATACGGCTCTAAGGCATTCTCACAGCTTTATGATTCTTACATAAAACCAGATTTCTGAGGCAGGCATGTCTTGTGAAAAGTAAGAGCATTCCAGTGCCCGGATTCCAAGCAATGAAAGACGCTGGGAGTGTTTGCAGAATTGTTGGACTGCTTTGAATTTCTCTGGAAAACAGCTCTTTGGAACGGAGATGTCTGTTGTGGCCTCTGTGATTGCTTCCCACCAGCAGCTGGTCACAGCTAGCTCTTGTTCCCACGCTCCCCCACATGGGGATGTTTGTTCTGGGGAGCTTTGGGTGCTGAGAACCAAGGTGGTGTCACTGCTGTCTCTGGAGCCTCTGTATTTTAGAATAGTCTTTCTGGTGCCGAGTGTGATCGAGAAAGTGTGACACTTGAGGAGTTAACAGCTAAAAATAGAGAAAAGATGATTTTTTAAACTCCCCAAACCTTTCCCAGCCCTGTTCCAGGTCAGCTCCACCATCTCCCGCTTTCTTACTGTGATCTGAAGAGTTGGCAAGTGTTTGGTCCTGAGCTGCGCTCTGTTGCTCCTGTCCCCTCGTCTACAGTGGGATGTGAAGAGACAAAATAAAGGCTGAAACTGGGAAAGGCAGAGGGGAAACCAGCGGTCCCTAATGAAATCCTGAGCTTGCATTTCATATTTCTAAGAGCAAGATCAGGCACCCTTTACAACATTGCTCTGTGGCTAGAGAACTTGAAAGAAATGTGCAGATTCTTTTTCTTAAATTGTTTTTTGCTTGTGTATGTTCGTGAGGTGTGCATTCCTGTATGTATGCATGTTCACATATGTGTGCGTGCACTGTGCGTGTGTGCGTGAGGCCAGAGGTTGACAGGGGGTATCTTCCTCTCAGTTGCTTTCCATTTATTCTTTGAGAGAAGTCCTCTCGCTGAACCCAGAGCTTCATTCATTCAGTTAGACTAGTCAGCCAGCTGAGCCCCTGACATTCTCTGTTTCCACTTCCCCAGTACTTGGAATACATCACTTTTGGCATTTTATTTGGGTGCTTGGGATCCAAGCTCAGGTCCTCATGCATAGTAAGTACTTTACCCAGACCTGGATTTGGCTTTTTGATACAGAGTCTCGCCATGTAGTTCTGGCTGCCTTGAAACTTGCTATTTAGACCAGGTTTCCTGCCTCAACCTCCTATGTGCTTCACTCGTGGTGATCCTTCTACCTTAGCTTCCCAAGTGCTGGGATGAAAAGTGTGTATTACCAACCTAGAAATACCTTATTCTTTGAGACGGGGTCTCTCATTGAACCTAGAGCTCAGTGACTTGGCTAACAGGTTAGCCAGAAAGCCCTAGAGAAACTTCTGTTTCCACTTCCCTAGCACTGGGATTACAGACATGCACCACTATGCCTGGCATTTTATGTGGATTTTGGGGATCTGAACTCAGAAACTGCTTAAGGGAGGAAAGATTTATTTTGGCTCATGGTTTCAGAGAGATTGCAATCTGTCATGGTGGGGAAGGCATGGCAGAGTAGCTTGGTCTATGTGTTAGGCACAGGAAGCAGAGAGTGAGGTGGGCATGAGAGTTAGGTGTATCTTTCAGAGGCTCTTCCCTCATGAGCTACTTCTGCCTGATAGTCTCCACCTACTAAAGGTTCCACAGCCTCTCAAAGTAGCACCACCAGCTGGGAAATAAGTGTTTAAAACATGTGCCTGTGGGGGACATTTTAGAGTCCAACCACAACATTCCCCCAAGGAGGAAATATTTCTGCACTGTCTCTAACCACACTTGCTTTACTGCAGGTTACCACCAACGGCATCATTGCCATGAGTGAACCCCCAGCCAAAGAATCCTATCCTGGAATCTTCCCACCCACCTTTGGTGCCGTGGCGCCATTCCTGGCCGACCTGGACACGACCGATGGACTCGGGAACGTGTACTATCGAGAAGATCTGAACCCCTCCGTCTTTCGGCTGGCAGCAGAGCATGTCCAGAAGGGCTTTCCGGAGGTCACTTTTCAGCCCACTAGCGTGGTGGTTGTCACATGGGAATCCGTGGCCCCTTACCATGGGCCCAGCAGGAGCCCTGCCCAGGAAAGCAAGGTGAGCTCTCCCTGAGAACAGGTACAGGTGCAATGATGTGCTACTCTTTGGCTTCTGGTTTGTGCCTATGTTATTAATCAAGGCCAGAAACACAAAGTAAAACCCAACCAACCCTTGGTTGCAGGTCGGCAGCCATGAATCTGCACTTTCATGACTGTCAGATGTAAAGAAAGCCAATGCTGTTTTCATGGCAACAGTGAGGCTGATCAGTGGCATCCTGTGCACATTCCTTCTTTGCCTACAAGATCGTGGGGAGGACAGCTTCTAGTTAGAGAAGTTATTCATGTGATATGATAGGCTCTGTTATCAAAGTGCTCCTGAACAGTGTGAGGAAAAAAAAAGGCCACAGCCCAGACTCCAGTGTGTGCCATGTGTGTGGTCCAGAGCACGTGCTGTCACCACCCAGGGTGGGCACCTCTGTGGCCCTAAACTTGAGAATATACAGTTTCTATGGAAAGATGGGTGCAGGGAAAAAGACAACCACTGAAATCTGGAAACAGGGCCTGTAGCAGAGATGTGTGCAGAGAGCTATACGTGGAAGCCAAAAGAAGAAGGTTTGACCCAAAAAGATTTGAAGGACTAGACTTAGTGCTTCACAGAGGAGGGAAAGTATCTGCTTAGGCTGTAAAACCATCACCAGACCCAACATGGCTTTTTGGAACAGGCCTCAGTTTTTTCCTTAGGGGAAAAGTAAAAATTCTCTCTACCATTGTTTAGGTTTTTTTTTTTCATTGTTTAGTTTTTATAGAATTATGGACTAGGGAGAAGTTGAGAAGTCCCCAAAACACGTTATATAAGTAGGAGAGGTTCCAGACAAGTAACTTCCAAAATTGTACCACGGAACACCAGTGCTATAAGAGAGTCCTTGGGGAAAAGGCCTCCTCTGACTATATTAGTATGGGAAATGCTAAAATCCCATTTCCCTCTTGGTGCCTCACTCTGTAAAGTCCTGTGTAAAGATGCCTGCCTAATGGCTAAGGAGATGGCTCAGTTGGTAAGGTGCTTGCTGTGTAAGCATGAGGACCAGAGTTCGATTCCTGGAACTCATATAAAAATGCCAACTGTGGTGGCCCACACCTGCAATTCCAGTGATGTGGAGGAAGAGACATGCAGATCCTTGGTGCTTTCTGGCCAGCCTGCCTAGCCCATTTTTCAAGTTCTAGGCCAATGAGGGACTCTTGTCTCAATAAAAAAGGTAAACTGGACTCAGCGGTTAAAGGCACTTGCTTGCAAAGCCTGATGGCCTGGGGTTGATTCCCCAGTACCTATGTAAAGCCAGTTGCACAAAGTGGCACATGCATCTGGAGTTCATTTGCAAAGGCAAAGAGCCTCTGCTGCACCCATTCATATTCTCTCTCCAAATAAATAACACACACACATATGTCTTGCTCTGGTCCAGGCTGACTTGGAATTCACTATGTAGTCTCAGGATAGCCTTGAACTCACATTGGTACTCCTACCTCTGCCTCCCAAGTGCTGGCATTAAAGGCATGTGCCACCATGCCTGGCTAATGAAAATAACTTTTTAAAAAATGAGGTAAATAGTACTTAAGAACTGGCACCTGAACACCTGAAGCATGATGCCTGAGGTTGTCCTCTGGCCTCCGCATGCTGACACACACATGCATGTGCACCTGCATATAATGTATACACATACACAGCCTGCTCATTATTCTTTAAAGGAATAGTCCCCAAACCATTTGACCATACCTCCTCACATTGCTATTCCATCCCCTAGAACATACTTTGGAGAACTCTATTATAAGTATCTCTGGCATATCACATTTTATTTTGCCCTACTTGGAGGAACTCCCAACCTCTAAGTACTGAGCCTGCCTCTTGGGCCTAATCTGTTGACCACACACTCTTTCTAGCAGTGGTACCAAGATACTTGCAAGTCCCTGATTATGACCTTTCTTGTTTTTAATCCACAAATGTCTTCACATGCTGTTGTTTTTCCTTAAGCTGTCCTCCTGATCGCTTGCTCAGGCCCTTCTTGAGATCTAGACCAGTCAGGGCCTCCTCCACTCCCACCCAATCCAGCACTGGATACTTCCTATTTCTGCTTCTACTTGTGACATTCTACACACATTTCTGTTATAGGATCGGTTCCCAGATGATTGGTGTTTTTCCCATGTATGTATCTTTCCATATAGACTTCACATTCTCAAGTGTAGGACCTTTGTGTATGTTTTAAAATTCTTTCATATCTACAAAGCTCAGGGCAATGTCTGGCATGCAGAAGACATACTAATGTTTAAGTAGCACTTTGTCTACATCTGGCCCTTCATATGTTGTCTCATGTAAGTAAATGACCTTCTAGCATTTCTGAGAAGTAGCTGGTTCTTCACCCATTTTATAGATGCAATCATTGGGGCTTAGAGAGCTTAATAACATGTCATGGCCATATAACCAATAATGAGTACAGAAAATATTTGAATTCATTTCTAATTTCTCCTAAAGCTCACATTTTTACACCATATGGAAGTTGTGTTCATTACATATGTGCTAAATGGTTGTGTCATTGAATATGTCTAATGGCTATGGAGAAATTTAGTGGTAAGAATTTCCCAAGTTGTGTGAAATTCCAGCTATCTAAAAGTTATCTGTATTATATTTGGCCTTAATGTCAGAGTTATGTAGAATGTACTAACTAATTAGGAAACTTCATGTTGGCATTGTCTTGGGGATCTTTCAGGGCTCTGCTGGAATACTTGAGAAAGGTTTATTTTGCCTCATAGTTTCGGAGTCTCCATTCTTCATGGCGGGAAAGCATGCTGAGGGCATGGCAGCGGAAGTGTGTGGTAGTGGTTCCTCACATCATGATGGATCAGGAAGCAGAGCCCTTGATCCCTTTAGAACAAGAATTATAGAATTATGGAATAGGGAGTGACTATATGACTGACTATATTAGTACGGGAAATGCTAAAATCCCATTTCCTTGTTGACTCTCACCTCACGTTTTATGTAGAACCTGGTGTGCAACACATTTTGAGAGTATCCATATGCTGCTGGATAACAATTCTGTTTCCTCATCTTCACAGAGAAATACATTCCAGGCTGTTCTGGCCTCCTCGAATTCCAGCTCCTATGCCATCTTTCTTTATCCTGAAGATGGTCTACAGTTCTCAACTACGTTCTCAAAGAAAGATGAAGATCAAGTGCCTGCCATGGTTGGGTTCAGTCAAGGGTTAGTAGGATTCCTATGGAAGAGTGATGGAGCCTATAACATATTTGCCAACGACAGAGAATCGATTGGAAATTTGGCCAAGTATGCTTGTATTTCTTTTTCAGTTGTTCCTCAGTAGATTTCTCCCTGATAACTATTGATAACATAATTATTTTATTTACCAATCAAGATGTAATAGGAATTATAAATCATTATCAAATGTTCATATGCATGGTGGGGGGAATATCCAGAGGCATTGCCCC
The DNA here is from genome assembly GCA_004024765.1 of Zapus hudsonius. Classification (NCBI taxonomy): domain Eukaryota; kingdom Metazoa; phylum Chordata; class Mammalia; order Rodentia; family Dipodidae; genus Zapus; species Zapus hudsonius. The sequence goes on along the minus strand of PVHP010001783.1, from coordinate 59,364 downwards.
CACCCCCCAACTGTTGCTAGCACAACTCATAGCCTTCCACTCCATGGTGCATTCCAGCAATCCCACTGAGGAGGGCCCTCGGTGGAATGGGCAGGGAGGAGGGATATGGTGGTGATTGTACATACAAAGTTTCTACTTATTAATAAATAAATTTAAAAATGTTCATATGGATTTAAATTTTATATATAGATATTTAAATGGTGAGGTACCATTTTTCTGATGTGCTTAGGGAATATATTCACATAAACTGGTATTCTGTGTTTTTTTTAAAGATATCATCCACATTTAACACTATCTCTACCATGTCTCCTATGAGTCTAAATTCAGGAATAAAGGTTTACTCAAACCTGTCTCCTGTCAGAAATTAAAGGCTGAGAGAACCATTTTCTTCTGCACAGGTGCAGGGGTATCTTCCTACAACATTGATGCCCAGTGAAATGGTGCTACAGGCTATGTTGTAGATTTGGCATAAAGGGGGAGTAGCCTAGACTTTTTGTTTTAGATTTTGGTGTTCTGAGACAGACTGTCATATAGCCCAGGCTGTCCTTGAACTCCGGATCTCCCTCCTGAACTTCCTGTCTACCTCCCTGATGCTGAGATTAAAGGTGTGCACCACCAAATCCAGCTCTCTGACTCCCATTATTTGAAAAACAAACAACCTCCTGCCACTAATTTATCTTGTCAGAGCTAAAGTTTTTCTACCCTTTACTGTGTGTTGGGCTGGTAAATTCTGAATATCTGGCTTAATGAGGCAGGAGGAGCTCTGAGGCATAAAGTTTGTCTATTTCTGTCATGTAAATATTCCTTCCATATCCATGTTCAAGTGATTAATGTCATGTTACTCGATGAAGAGTTAGAAACAGATATACCACTGTATATGTTCTTATCACAAAGGTATGACAGATTTAAATAATCTCTAAGAGCCTGGGGACTGGAAAATGAGGAGGTATGATGAGTTTTGAGTATTTCCTTTAAAACATATAATTTATTATAACTTTATGTAATTTTATACTATTTACTTATTTTCATGATACTAAGGATTCAACCTAGGGCTGTGTGCATACTAGGCAAACACTTAACCACTGAGTTTTACCCTTAGCCCTTAATTTAATTTTTTTTTTACAATAACTGTGTTTTATAACTGGCTTGGAAAATTTCCAAAAATGCAACTGGTTCTTTCTAATATGTAGTCTGACCATTTTATATAATTTCTGATGGAAACACTTCTGACTATAGATAGACGAGAACAGTGAAAATGGCGAGTCAAAAAGTAGAGGTTCGGTGATTCTACTGAATTCTGTGATTTTAAAATACCAATGAGCTTTGTTTTATTGCATTTGCTTTTCATTGTATTTGCACTGTTTTGACACACAACACTCTTGAGAAAACACTGGGATGTTTCCTTACACCACTGTAGTCTTCAGTTCTCTGGACACTGACTAGGTGTCTGATCATTTCGTTTAGTTTTGGAGGTGACTAGCTACTAGGTATTATAGCAGACCCCACAGATATTGGGCCTGCCCCCCCAAACTGCCTCCAACTCAGGCACCCATCACCAAGTCTGTGGTTCTGAACACCCTTCTTAAATCAGGAGTTCCCATGGCCTTGTTCTTCTCAGCACCAGTAATTCATCAGCAGGATTCAGAGCACAAGGAAATACCTTTGCTTTCTATCCTGGTTTGTTATAAAGAACACACTTCACTAACAGCTGTAGCGAAATCAGTGGGCAAAGAATAGGATGGGGTGCTGAGGTTCCACATCTGCCCTTTTGTTCCACCTCCTGGCACCTTCCATGCCCACCCATCCAGTAGTTCTCCAGTGGGTTTTTATAGAAGCTTCATTCCATGGGATGGTTCTGGCTGAGGACTGAACCTGCAGCCCAGCCCCCTCTCTCCTCCCTAAAGGGTGGGGCTGGGGAGGGGCAGAACTTCCCACCACTTCTTATCATGGCTTGGTCTTTCTGACCATCAGCCCCTGTCAGAGGCTATCTAGGAGTGCAGTCACTGGTCAGTTCATTAGCATACAAAGGTCACTTTTATCTCATTGGAATTTCCAAGAGTCCTGAGAGTTCTTGTGTTAGGAACCAGGAGGACCTGGGTGTGATAGATGTATTACACCCTTCAATGGACAAAGAATACTGTGGAAATAAATATGGTCGGTCACCTTGGGTCATAAAGCTTGGGCACAGAGTGATTAGTATGAGCTGATTACAGTGAGAGTCCTTCAGAGTTTTGGGTGGCATAGTCAACAGGGAACTCTTTGTGGTGGTTGAGCTTTGTGATGACACGACTCTCCTGCGCTCCAGCCATTATTGGTGACACAGACCATGGGTTTCAGATAGATATGGGTCCCCACAGCTCCTCTTCCTTGGTCACTGGGGATTGCTTGTGGGTTGAGACCTGTTTTCAAGATGCCTTTCTTACCCGTTAGGAGCAGCAACTCCGGACACCAAGGCGTGTGGGTGTTTGAGATTGGGAGCCCCGACACCACCAATGGCGTGATCCCTGCAGACGTGGGTCCCGATGACGGAGCAGAGTATGAAGAGGAAGAAGATTATGACCTAGTGAACTCTCATCCCTACAATGAACCCAGCGACCCTTCCAAAGGTCATAAGACTACAGAGAGACCCCATGGGCCCCCCACTGAAAGGACCAAGACTTTCCAAATGCCAGTGGAGAAGTTTCCCCAGCAGCACCCCCAGGTCATTGATGTGGATGAAGTCGAAGAAACAGGTGTTGGTAAGACATTTACATTGCAGTTGGGAACATTCTAGAATACTTAAGTTTCCTGAAGAGCACTCTGGTGCAGTGTGGGTCAAGTGTATCAGATCATGGCTGTAAGGGGAAGTGTGGGGAAGCAGGAGCTGAATGCTTACATGGGAGGGCATTAGTTTATAGGCCTGATGGCTTCTGGTGGCCCAGTGATCTTATGGGATTCCTGCTGCAGCTGGAGACTGTGGAGTGTGTCTTCTTTCAATAATCCTCTAATTTATTGTCTTTTTTTTTTAAGAGAGTCATTGCTGAGTGTAGTAGCACATGTCTGTAATCCTGACACTTGGGAGGCTGAGGCAGAATATCATGTTTGAGGACAACCTAGTGTACATAGTGAGTTCCAGGGTAGCCTGAGATACAGTGAAACCCTGCCTCAAAAATGAGAGGGGGGAAGATAAAAGATAAGATAAAATAGAGAAGAGGAAGGGGAAGAGAATGGGGAAGGTGAAAGAGAGGAGCTTTAGAATTATTTTGAAACTGAGATTTTCTTATTTGTCACTTCTGAGATCACAAATGTACTGATATTATCCACCTGAAAAAAACATTCTAAAAGTTCTTTTGGCTCTTTACCCGGCTTATCTTTCACACTGATTTCCCCTTGCTGCTGGAATTTGAATGACTGATTATTTTTCCTCCTGGACCTTATTACTTATAGAATTGATTTGTGAAGATTAAAACAAAACCATAAAATGAGCATATTCCAATTTTAAAAAGTAGTTTACAGTATGCTATCTTCTAGTCAACCATAGTATATGAGGTATTTGCTACATTTGAGGAAAAATAGCTTGCTTATACTTTGTCTTACAAGAGATACCCAAATTAAACTGTTCTCTCTCTCTCTCTCTCTCTCTCTCTCTCTCTTTCTTTGAGGCTGACATATAACCCATTGAGATGTATATAAATGGGATAGTTGAAGCCTTTAAATTTGTTCTATGCAACTCTTTACTGCTTTACTTAAAAGTTACTGAAAAGCCAGGTATGGTGGCACATGTCCTTAATCCCAGCACTTGGGAGGCAGAGGTAGGAGGATAGCCGTGAGTTCAAGGCCAGCCTGGGACTACAGAGTGAGTTCCAGGTCAGCGTGGGCTAGAGTGAGACCCTACCTTGACCAATCCTTCCCCCCCAAAAAGTTATTGAAAGACCTCCAGAAAAGTTGGTATCCATTCTATACCATTTACTCATATTTATTTCTTCTGACTTGTTCTGAAATGTCTGTCCTTATTGAATGCCCAAAATACAGGCAAAATGAGGTCCTTACCAGGCTGTGTGATAACTTCCAAGGAAGAAAAGGAAGAAAGTATCATTTAATGGAAATCCGAGTCCATGGGTTCCAGACAACAGAAAGTAGTCCCCCCACCCCCTAGGGTTTTTGTCCTCCCCAGCTATAGGCTTTTCATTAGGTTCTTAGTGCCAGGCAGGAATTTTCTCTCATGGAGCAGGCCTCAAGTCCAATCAGAGAGTATTCCTGTAACAAACATACACCACTACTACACCAGTTGGCACATTTAGCCTGGCTGGCTAGCCCTAGAGCTTATAGGATTTTCTGCTGGTTAATACCATTGATGACTTTTCTCCAACAGGCTGCATAAGTGCTTCTAGCATTCTGACAGCTAGCCAACAGGGAGGGGGGTTTCCAGCTCACTCTAGCTTGATTTCTCAGTGTTCTGCAGCTCAAGCATGTGGAGTCTTCAGCAATAGGGTCTTACCATCTAGTTCTGGTGAGCAACCAAGATCCTTGGCACCAGGGGACTCCCTGGCCAACAACTTACTGGAAGGTAACATTCTATGGCTTATGGATACGTTATCCATGTCCACAAGATACTTCTGCTCACACTTACTCACTTACTTTTTTTTATTTTTCTTTTTTTGAGGCAGGGTTTCACTCTAGTCCAGGCTGACTGTTAATTCACTCTATAGCCCCAGGCTGGCCTTGAATTCATGGCAGTCCTCCTACCTCAGCCTCCTGAGTGCTGGGATTAAAAGTGTATGCCACCATGCCTGGCTACTTTATTTTTTTAAAAACATACATATTATTAGATAGTAAAGAAGTAGACTTCTATATGACTTATTCATAAATCTTGGATTTTGAAAAACCTTCCTCTCACCCCCTCCTGTTCCCTATCCCCTCCCCTTAGACCATTCCCTCCCCCAGTATTCTGCCCTCTACTTACACATCTACTCTACCCTTCCCTTAAGCCCTCCCCGCTCTCTCACTTTATTTTTTGACATGATATTTCACTGGATCCAGAGCTCACCAATTAGGCCAGCATGCCCCAAGAATTCTGTATGGTTCTGTAGAGGAACAGAATCAACAGAATGAACTGTAGTAAACAAAAGGGGGTTTATGGATTAGCTCACAGCAGTCCCACAATAGCATTCTGCAAGTCCAAGAATCAAGGAACTGGTCACTGTTCAGTCCACTTGGCTGGATGGCTCAGCAGTCCCAATCCATCATTGAAGGCCTAAAGGCTTCCTGGGGAGCCGCTGGTCTTCAGTCCAGGCTGGAAGGCTGAGAAAGCTCTGTGTTCAACATGAAAAGCACCAGCAGCCAGGGATGCAGGGAGGCAAGCAAGGAGGTGGACAGGGGAGTAGTGAGGAGATTTTCTCCCCCTTTATGTAGCCTTAGGGTGGGGTCTTGCAACCCTATCTCAGACTTAATGGCCTCCTGAGTCTCTGGAATTTCCTTTCTGTACTACCCACACAGTAAGGGATGTTAATTACTAGCTTCCCTGAGCTGCTTTACATCCTGCCCCCTACTGAGAGGCTGCCTTCCTATAAACATCCTGAGACCCACCAAAGATAATTAAAAAGATCAAGTTGACAACAAAACCTAACCATCACAGATCCTCCTGTCTTTGCTTCCTCAACACTGGGATTACAGGTGCTCACCACATACCTGGCTTTTATGTGGGTTTTGGGGATACAAACTCAGGTCCTCGTGCTTGTGTAGTAAGCTCTTAACACTGAGATATCTACCCAGCCCTGATGATAAGTTTTGAGTCTCATCCTTTTTTCTACCCTTTATAGGTATCCTAAATTATTATTAGTGTAGCCATTGCAACTTAATGAGCCCTTATTTATCCCTAGCAACTCTGGGGCGGTACTGGCAATAGCCAATATTTAAACTCAAAATGTATGTTTGGTAGATGTTTTCTGACCCTTATCCTAGTTATTCTACTGTGTCTTTTTTTTTTTTAATTTAAAGGTCAGCTCTCTGTGGCCTGCAGTACATTCCTGGTGCTGCTTGAATAGTCACCTTCAGATATAGAGGACATAGCAGATCTATTGAGAGAAGGACATCCAGTTGGAGCCTCCATAATCAGTAATGCCTCAGAGGTTCACTCCGAGCCCAGGTGTCCTCAGCTCTGACCCCCTGCCACCTTTATACACATGGGAAATTCCAAGTACTTGGGACCGATGGAACCTACCTGGGGATACATTTTTCTTTGATCTTCTCTCCCAACAGTCAATTATATATGAGATCATTTTTGCTTCCAGAAGTTCACCCCTCTTGTGCTTTTGAACTTCATTCCAAATGAATTTGCTCTAGATCATTAAATTTAATGGGCAGGTTTGTAGTTCTAATAAATATACTTGGGAGGTAGAAACTTAAACTAGGGAGAGATTTCCTTTGATTCTTAGAACCAGATGTAACTGAAGGATTACTTTTGATCTTTTAAAAAGATTTTTTTTGACAACTTCCATAAATATAAATATTCTGTGCTCATGGCCCCTTCTGATCAGCTTTTGAGTAATAGAGCTCTGAGCTATTCCTTGAGGGAAAAGGAGGGATTGAAGTGTATAAAGACATATCTATGTCTAAAATATAATGTAATTACATAATATTATGCATATTAGGATAGGAAAAATGGCATACCAGAACAAAAAGTCTGTTTTAAGCCCCTACCATGTGAAGCTGAGTACTCTGCCCATATTAGCTGAACTCAATTTAAGATTGATGCTGAGTGACAGCAGCCTAGCCCTGATTGACACTGAAAACACTGTATTGCAGCAGTTTTGAATCTTTCATTGTGATTTCTTAGCTCCTTTTAGACTTCTTTACTTCCATAGGCTGAGCGATAGAGCCCCATCACTAGCCTCTTTGTTGATGACACACTGTGGGTTGTGGTCAGCCTGGTCTCTTGAATGCCTAGGCAAGTATGAGTCCTGTGGGGCTTGAAAATGTCCATGTGAAAATGCCTCCCAGTTGGGAGCTGTGCAGAGTGTGGGCATGTGTGCTTCTGGTGTGTGTGTGTGTGTGTGTGTGTGTGTGTGTGTGTGTGTGTGTGAGAGAGAGAGAGAGAGAGAGAGAGAGAGAGAGGGAGAGAGAGAGAGAGAACGCCAGGGGACAGACCTAGGTGCTATTTCTCAGATACTATCCACATTTTTTTTGTTTTTGTTTGTTCAAGGTAGGATCTTACTTTAGCCCAGGTTGATCTGGAATTCACTATGTAGTCTCAGGATGGCTTTGAACTCACAGCAATCCTCCTACCTCTGCCTCCTGAGTGCTGGGACTAAAGGCGTTCGCCATCACCCTCTCTCTACCTTTTTTGATACAGATTCTCTCATTGGGCTGGAGCTCAGCAATTAGTCTAGAGTGGCTGATCAGTGAACCCCCGGGATCTGTCTCTTATCTCCCAGCACTGGGATTACAAGCATGTGCCACCACAGATGACTTTTTTGTTTTGTTTTGTTTTTTCGAGGTAGGGTCTCACTTTAGTCCAGGCTGACCTGGAATTCACTCTGTAGTCTCAGGGTGGCCTTGAACTCACAGCAATCCTCCTACCTCTGCCTCCTGAGTGCTGGGATTAAAGGCATGTGCCACCACACCCGGCAACACAGATGGCTTTTTTATGTGTGTTCCAAGGATCAAAATCAGGTCTCATACTTGACTGACTGAGCCATACCCCACCTACTTCTCTTTTCTTGCAACAGTGTTCAGCTACAACACGGATTCCCGGCAGACGTGTGCCAACAATAGACACCAGTGCTCGGTGCAGGCCGAGTGCAGCGACTATGCGACAGGCTTCTGCTGCAGATGTGTGGCCGGATACACGGGCAATGGCAGGCAGTGTGTTGCAGAAGGTAATCTGCTTCTATGCGCATGTTGGGCTCTGTGGGAAGAAGGAGAGAGTGGCTTTTGTTCTTGGTGTTTGTTTATAAATTTGGCCTTTGCCCCACCTCTGAAGCATTTGGTATTTTTAGTGGTATGTCATCCTCACTCCCAGTCCTTTGTCACACTCTCTAATGGGTGTTCCTCCTGGAATGTCCATTTTTCTAAGATGACATAGTATCTTTTTTTTTCCCTGTGCTATTTCATCTCTGAGGTGATATCCATCGGGAACCCATCTGCAGGGCTACATCCCAACCCTCACATGCAACAAAAAAATCTAAGTGTTTAAATGATGGAGCCTGGACCGGGAATTGCTCACCTCTCGTTTTCCTTCACACGTTCTTCCATCGCTTCATCGTTGGAGTTCCTTCAGTTGTTTTTGAGTCTCTGGACTTGTTAGAAGCCTAGGCTGGCCTCAAACTTGACATTCTCCTGCCTCCACCCCATACCTGGCTTGAATTCAAGTGTATTACTTACAAATTACTCTCTGTCTTCCCATTCCCCATACAGCAGCTTGAACACAGAACCTCTTGTACATGTTGGAAAAATGTTTCACTGAGCTATAGCTACAGCCCTTTTTACCAGACCGACCTTGAACTTTCCAGGCCCAAGCATTCTAAGGCTAACTTAGACCCAAGTTTGTAGTGGGTCCAGCGTGTTCCAGCCATTCCTTCTTCTGCGCCATACCTCTTTCTTCGTGCTCTTTAAATGACAACAAATTCATGGCAGAACCAAACCTCCGTTCTAACATACTAGCTCCAAAGTGGATTCTATGATGGCTGAGGTCAGCTGCAGTCTTTGCCCCTAAAGGACCCACCAGTCTGATGCCCCCAATGGGCAGATGAATCTTCCATGCAAGTCTAGCTGTCCTGACCACAGTTATCAGAGTGAGGACTTTGAGGCCATAAACCAGAATGAATACAAAACCCTCAAACCCCACCATATTGAGTCCTTGTCCCTGCAGATGCCGCCAAATTGCCTCACCTGTCATGGAGGTCCTCTTCATTTCTGTGTAATGAGGGAATTTCAGCTGCTTTGTAAAATCTGACTAAATAAGACCCAGTTGGAGAAATTCGTTCTGACTTTTCAGATTCCTTGTCATAGCTATCAGTAAATCAGTTGTTTTATTTGCCAAGAAAAATTGTTTCCTTCTGGGTCATAATTAAGTAAAGTGAGGCTTGTTTTATTTTGTTTCATTCTACCTTAATCAATGGAATATTAATTTTGAGGAATTTTTTAATGACTTTAAAGTATTTTCTATTTCCTTCTGTCACCCAAGGCATGGTGTGCCTTTGGTTCTTTGTTTTAGGCCTGGTTTTAAAAACATTTTTATTTATTTGAGAGAGAGAGAGAGAGAGAGAGAGAGAGAGAGAGAGAGAGAGAGAGAGAGAGAGAAAGAGAGAGAGAGACTGTGGACACAACAAGGCCTCCTGTTGCAGCAAAAAAGACTACAGGTACATGCACCACTTTGTTCATCTGGCTTTATGTGGGTCCTGGGAAACCAAACCTGGGCCATCAGGCTTTGCAAGCAGGTGCCTTGAACCACTGAGCTTAACTTTTATATCTCTGTACCCTAGAAACTTTCTAAATCTTCAATATTAACATATTCTTTCTTTCTAACTCTTAAGTAATGGGGATTGAACCCAGAACCTTGTACATGCCAGGCAAGCTCTTGACCAACTGAGCCATGTCCCCAGCCCCAAAGCATGTTCTCAAAGAGTCACCTCATTAGATCATCCCCTCCCCAAATACAAGAGCTCAAAATGCTGAACTGTTTGTTTGGCAACCAGCTCAGAGATGACAAACTGTTCAGCCACAATGTTGACCTGTGTACACATCCTGTAATAGTTTTGTGGTTTAAATATTTGTTGGATTCTTTATACTTAAAAAAATTAGTTGAGTATGGTAGCTCATACATTCAGGAGGCTGAGGAAGGATTTACATTAGTTTGAGGCCTGCCTAGGATACACAGTGAATTCCAGGTCAGCCTTGGCTACAAAAAACTGATAGAGACCCTGTCTCAAAAAATAAAACCAGCCAGGTGTGGTGGTGCACACCTTTAACACTTGGGAGGCAGAGGTAGGAGGATTGCTGTGGTTCAAGGCCAGCCTGCAACTACATAGTGAATTCCAGGTCAGCCTGGGCTAGAGCGAGACCCTACCTCAAAAAACCAAACCAAACCAAACCAACAAACAAACAAAAAACCTAGTAGCAACAGCAAGTTTTTTTCTAGCTCAAAGTTTGATGAAAAGATTTTATATGGTTCCTTAACTTGGCTTTCTCACTTGTTTCTGTAACTGCTCCTGGGATGTATTTTTTTGCTATTAGCCTCTCAGCTTCACAGTATTCCCCAATGTAATGACACAGTGTGTGTGCAGAGTTACTCCGTGTCAAATATGTCTTGGCTGGTTGGTGATATTGTTTAAGAGCAAAAAGTCATCAGAACTTAGATGACCCTCAGGCACAGGTCCATGTGTCTAAGATTATTCAACAAGATTTGCTAGTTTAAAAAAAATTGCTGAGAAACAGTGGCATCACAAAAACTGCCAAGAACAGTGAGGAGCTGGTAGTAAAGGTCATGTTCCAAGTCCATTTACAATCCAGGAATATAGAGAAGGTATATGATGTGGCTGATGCAGGGCTGGGGGTGTAGCTCAGTGTTGTCATTCTTGCCTAGCATGTACAAGGTCCTGGGTTCAATCCCCTGTAGTATGCACACATGAGCATTCACACAGGACAGAGAAGGGGAATGTTTACCATATTGCTATGTTTTAACTACTGTTTGTGGCTTCCCTCAGGTGTATGCTGACATTTCCAAATTATTAATGTTCTTTTTAACTAGAAGTAGCATCCTATGCAGACTATTTGTCAGAATACTAAGGAAGCATTCACATACAGCTTTTGCTATAGTAGGTCGCAGTCACATCGTTCCCAAGTTGTCTAAATGGAGCAGTGAACAGTACCTCCCCTTCCTGAGTCCACCAAGCAGGTTCTGTTACAGAGGCCCCACTGTGTGGCCATGGTGTCTGCCTTGCCCATGTCTCTGGGGCTTATACCGAACGAAGCTCCAGTATGCAGCCCTGTATCCTAAGCCCAGCTGGCAGGCTGCATCTGAGCCTGGCATGCTTATTAGGTGTGATATGGATGAATACTTGACATTTTGTGTCACAGAGTCTATACAATTTACTCCTGATATCCCAGCAAATGACAAATTCTACCTCTCTCACCCTGAACAGTAAGCTGCTGTTGTATCTCTTTGGGGAGAATATATAGTCTAGACCACTGTGATACTGGTCTTCTTGTGAGAGTGTTTGATTTGCCCCCAAATTCCTTGATTACACAGTGGCTTGTAGGAGAGCCACCTTGTACTCTGTCCATTACCAGTCACATGGGAGAGAGGAGAAGTGATGGATTCCTGAGGACTGTGGTGGGTACTTTGCATTTCTGTCCATTATCAGCCACAAGCAACAGAGGCATGGGCACCAGAATACCAAGGTTCATGGTACGATGTCATGAACACATGTACTTTCACTTCCTTCAAAAGAATCGCCCCCTAGGGCTTTGCTTTCAGCATGAAAAGACACATTCCTCTCATCACAAGGTGCTGGAATGCCGGGTTTACCTTCTACCTTTGTTTCTGACTCAGGTTCTCCACAGCGAGTCAATGGCAAAGTGAAGGGAAGGATCTTCGTGGGAAACAGCCAGGTCCCTGTCGTCTTTGAGAACACTGATCTCCATTCCTATGTGGTAATGAACCATGGACGTTCCTACACAGCCATCAGCACCATCCCTGAAACTGTGGGGTATTCTCTGCTCCCCCTGGCTCCCATCGGAGGCATCATTGGATGGATGTTTGCGGTCGAGCAGGACAGCTTCAAGAACGGGTTCAGTATCACGGGTAACTGATCACTCATGTTCAAATCAATGGACCACACAGTATGACCAGAGGAGATCTGAGAATGAATGGAGTGGGAACTCTGTCTGCAGACACTTTCTATAAGCACTTTGTCTGGGGTCAGGGGTCCTTCTAGTGTTTCCCTGGAAATAAATGACAAGGTAAAAGTCACATGTAACATACCTGTTAACAGAGGTCAGTCACCTAGAAGCGTGTTTGGATGGTGGAATGGCTTCTTTGTAGAGCTTTAGAACTCTCCACAGTTGAACAAGAGACGTCAGCTCACTTATGTCAATTATCTCAAAGTGACATTTAACATTCTCTGTATCTACTCAGGGACTAGAACCTACCTCTTCCAGCCCAATGGTCAAGCATGATAAACATCTTCCTCTTGAGTCGCGGAGGTTTTAGAGGCCATGTCCCACCAAGAAAAGTTGAGGTTTTAATAGCTGTGTGGTCAGATCATTTGGGAGGACACTTCTTAGTGTCGTAGTGACCCCTTCATGGCTCTGCTGAAGCCACCCCCTCTACCATTCATTTCCAGGACCTGGACCTGCACTTCTGGGTTGGATACATTGATACTGTTCCCCACTCCCTAGACCTTTCTTCTCCCTGTGCCCTGGGTACTTTAAACCTCAGTCACAACTGGTAGTGGGCACAGTACTGGGAGTATAATCTCAGTCCAGCTTTACCCTGGTAACACCCCAAAAGTCTCATGTAAACATGGACAACTTCCTGAAGTATGACCTAAGAAAGGAGCAGATATAGTCGAAAAGGAGTGAATTGCCCACAGGCTTTGCTCATTATTGGCTTAATGTTTTCTCTCTTCCATGGGCACATGCATTCTGAGTATTAAAACCACACCCACGCACTCATGCAAGCAAGATGCAGTTAGTTGCAGCCAGAGTCACAAACCTATTGCTTCCTTTCCTATCTCTCGGGGTATTGCCTTGTATACATGAGAGAGGGAGGGAGGGAGGGAGGGAGAGAGAGAGAAAGAGAAGGAGAGAGAGAGGGAAAGAGAAAGAAAGAGATTTTCAGGTTTTCAACACTGTGGGACCCTGCTAAAAGGGGCATGGAGGATGTAGGGTTTTGCTGAGTCTGGCAGGCTTCTGACACCTGCAAGTCTGTTACTGTAAGAATAGTAACTAAGACCTTAATTTCCCAGGACCTGTGTCATCATTTAGATACCTCCCTGAAATCCAGATCACTATACAGCAGAGAGTATCACATGTTTGTCTGCAGAGCGTATATATAGATTTAAATTTAAGCCTTGTCTAAATATTTCAGATTATACCTTCTATTGCAACCATGTCTGTCACTGTAGAGTGAAAGCAATCCTTGTGGATGGATGTAGCTGTGTTTGAACACTTTTGTTAATGGGCACTGAAATTTAAATTTCATATATTTTCCACATCATGAACAAAGGAAAATAGTCTAAGTAGGTAGCTCCAGCTTGGTGTGTGACTCACTATGTAAACCAGGCTATCTTTGAGCACATGATTGTCTGCCTACCTCTGCCTTTTTTTTTTTTTTTCAAATTCTGGGGTTATAGGACTGTATCACCACACCTGGCTTGAAAAAATATTATAATTTTGATTTTTTTTTTGAAGACCACCTTTAGCTCAAGAGACATTCAAAAATACCCTGATTAAGCTCTGGCAGCATAGTGCCCTCACCTCTGCTGTCATGCCCGCACGCCCTTGTGGAAAGGGAAGACTCTGGAAAGAGAGGACATCCTTTTCCTGCCTGTTCAAGGCCGCTGCTTACACAGGCCAAGGGGAGGGCGTGAGCCAACATTAGAGCATGTAATCCTGGGTAGGAGTAGTGCTACCCTGAGCTCCTGGCCAGTCCTGAGCTGGATTTAGCTATAAAAATGTTTTATAAAAAACATTTTAATTGGGAATGTTAATATATGAACATGCTATATAACTTGATCATATTCTGTTACCCTCTTTTCCTCCCTCCACAAACACTGCTGTATTGAACATCCTCCTCTCTCCAAATAGTCCTTCTTCTGTTTTGATGTCTCATTCTTGTCCTTTTCTGATCTCCCTGTCAAAATGCTGATGGGCTCAGGATTGTACAGGTCTGTGGGGGGTAACAACAACTTCTGTGAGGTCAGTTCATGTCTCAGCACACTCCTTCCTGCCCTGTGGCTCTTACATTCTTTCCACCTCCTCTTCCTCAGTGTTCTTTGGGCCTTGGTGATAGAGATGCTTCTTATTTTCAACTTTAACAAGATTTGAGTCTTCCCACATTTACCACCATCTCCACAGAGAAGCTTCCCTGGCTGGCAGTGGGAGTAGCGCCAATGTTCTCTCTGCCACCTCCTCTGCATGCTGGAGATGACTGGTCTAGTGCCAAGACTGGACTTTCTCCTCACCACCTCCATGAGTCCTTGGTGCCAGTCCTCCCTCCAGATAGTCCTCTGCTTTCATATCACATGTGTGAAATTATTTCCTCCTCCTCCCTTTCTTCTATACCTCTTTTACTCCTCTCATTGCCTCCTTACTACATCCCTCCTCGTTCTCCCCCCCACACACATTACAGTCTAGATTATGCACAAGAGAGAGAACACATAACATTTGTCATCCGATTCTAGTTTATTTCAACAACCCCCTGCAGAGGAGTTTCCTGCCCACCCCTCACTTCCCAAGCCTAGAACCAGACAGGAGAATACACCTGCCAAGGCTGCGGAGTGATGGATCATTTTCCTTTCCAGGGGGTGAGTTTACCCGCCAGGCTGAGGTGACATTCGTTGGCTACCCAGGCAAGCTGGTCATCAAGCAGCAGTTCAGTGGCATCGATGAACATGGACACCTGACCATCAACACGGAGCTGGAAGGCCGGGTGCCCCAGATCCCTTATGGTGCCTCTGTACACATCGAGCCCTACACAGAGCTGTACCACTACTCCAGCTCAGGTAAGTCAAGGTCCGAGAGCCCTAGTGATAGCCCCGTGCTGCTGGATGGTACTACACAGACACAGCACTTGGGAGCAACTCCCTGGAATCTGCAGAGAGAAATGCAGAAAGTTGTTTCTTATTGCAATCAATTTTCCCCTAATTACAGACATAAGATGCACTTGAGAATTTAGTGCCAAATAGAAAGTGAGACAACTGTGGGGCAAGTCCCTTCCACCCCAGTCGCTGAGAGGCCAAGGCAGGAGGATTTTCACCAGTTCCGAGCTAGCCTGGGCTATCTACCTTGTCTCAGAAGACAAACAACAGAGACTGGGGAGATGGTCCAGTGGGTCAGAGCACTTGCTGTGCAAGCGTGAGGACCTGAAATCAACCCCCAGGACCCACCTGAAAAGCTGGTGGCACATCTCTGTAACTCCAGTGCTGAAGGGAGCAGACACAGGAGGTTTGCTGGGGCTCACGGGTCAGCCAATCGAACTGAAAAGTGGGGAGCTCCAGGTTTAGTGAGAGACTCTGTCTCAAGGAAATAAGGCACAAGAGCACTATGGTCTCCACATGAGTGGATGTGGATGCACATACCTGTGTGCACCACACACACACACACACACACACACACACACACACACACACACACAATGCACACACAGGCACATGCACACACCAAAGATAAACATCAAAGCCTAGAATATGAGTCACAGAATCCCATAGCCTGGATGTAAGTTTTAAATTGAACTGTCGCTCTTGCATCCTTTTCTAATCTGTGTTAGTCTCAACTTTCCTCATTATTATATAATTTAGATAAAATAATTTTATTATAATATACATCTATTTGTACTTTTACACCTGGCTGCAATTTACAGAAAAGTTGAAAATAACAGAGAATTTTTATATACCATTTATCCAGTTTAACTAATATTTTGATATATAATGTATTTATAAACTTTTCTCCTGACCATTTGAAAATAATGCCCTCATATTTCATCCCCTAAGTACTGCAAGTGTTTTTCTTAAGAACAACACATTCTCTTACAAGTAGTCAAGGACTTGCTATGTAGCCAGTGATGACCTTGAACTTCTGATTCTCCTGCTTTCCCCCTCTCCAGTGCCTAGTGCTGGGATTACAGGCATGTGCCACCATGCCCTGGTTTATACAGTGCTGGGAATTAAACCCAGGGCCTCATGCATGCTAGGTACCAACTGAACCACATCTTCAGCTTTTGAGTATTTAATTTTTTTAAAAAATCAGAATTCCACTAAGTTGCCCTGCTAAATTTGAACTCACTCTCAGGCCTTAAACTTGAAGTCCTTTTGTTTCTGCCTCCCAAATACCTGAGATGACAGGCCTGGACTTTCTGATTTATTATTTTTTTTTCTGAGACTCAGTTTCTGGAAGCAGAGTTGTTGAGTCAAACATTAGGAACTTATAAAATATTTTTTGAAAGAGTAAAGGAGAGAGAGAGAGAGAGAGAGAGAGAGAGAGCCCCTTACTGCTGTAAAAGAACTCCAGGCTCATGAACCATTTTGTGCATCTGGCTTTACATGGGTTCTGGGATATTGAAGCAAGGCTAGTGGACTTTACAACCAAGTGCCTTCAACCATTGAGCTATCTCTCCAGCCCCAAACATTAGGAACTTTGTGTGGGGGGGAGGTCACATGTGTATGTGGAGCCCAGATGTCTACATTGGGTGTCTTCTTTCTATCTTACTTTTTTTGAGACATGGTTTCTCACTGAACCCAGAGCTCACTGATTCTAGTAGACTAGCCTTAGCTAGCAAGTCTTGGAGATTCTCCTTTCTCCACCTCCCCAGGCCTGGGATTACAGGTGTTCGCCACCACACTCAGCTCCTGTGTGGGTGTTGGGGATCTGAACTGAGGAATTACCTTACCCACTGAGCTGTTTATCAAATGGCTCAAAATATTAGGAAGGTTTAAAATGTTTTGGTTAAAGCACTGTCTAGAAATGTGGCATCCATGACCAGGACTTTGGGACTTGGTCTCGTGCTCCTGGGAGATGGGACCCCAAGGAAGCCTTCCTTCCTCATGGGGCTGCAGTCCCCAGCCTCCCCAGCCTGCCTGCAGCCAGATGGCTTTCTGGCAGCCAGCATGTGGAGCTGGCTGGGAGGCAGCACACTCTCATCTTTTATTTATCCTCTGACTTTCATGCTTCTGCTTTGTAGCAAGCTTCAGCAGAGCACAGAAACATAAAGGGCTCTTTATTCTTTCTTTTTTTAATAGCATGTGGAGGACTTTGTTGCATGGGCCAATAGCGGCTCTCTCTGGAGTGGGGATAACTGTCTCTCCTCTGTTAAGCTTTTCCCTTACTACTAATTTTTATAAAATTGGCTGACAAAAATATTTCATATTTCTTTTTGTATGTGTATATGTGGTATGTGTGTATATGCATGTGCACATGTGTGCATGTTGAATATGGAGGCCAGAACTTGACATTGGGTATGTTCTTTAATCACTCTCTACTTTAGTTTATATATATATATATATATATATATGTGTGTGTGTATGTATATATATATATATATTATATATATATATATGTCTGTGTGTGTATACTAGAGTCTCTTGCTACGCAAATAAAAGTCCATCCAATTTTATGTGGGTGGCTGGGGAATTGAACCCTGGGCAGCAGGCTCTGCAAGCAATCACCTTTAACTGTTGAGCCATCTCCCTAGCCCCTTCACCTTAGTTTTTGAGATAAGATCTTGTGCTGGACCCATAGCTGATGATTTGGCTAGGCAAGCTATCCAGCATGACCCAGGGATCCTCCTGTCTCTACATCCCCAGTGCTGAGAATACATTGGCTTCTTTAGGAGTGCTGGGGATCCAAACTCGGGATCTCACGCTTGCATGGCAAGCACTTGATTGAATGATCCCTCTCCCCAATCCCTCATATGTATTTTTAAAAACACCATAGAACTCCTGGATCTAAGGTGGTTTGTACCAGGAGCTTATAGAGATCCTCTGGATGCAACTCAGCAAGTAGTAATGCCAATACTGCCATTGACGGTACTGCAGAGTAGGAAGCAGAATGAATCCCAGCGCCAAAGAATTGTCTCGCTTCAGCACTTCCGCTGGGCCTGTATTGTGGGCAGGGAATGCTGCTGATGGTTTCAAAGCCTTTGATGAAACTCCTTGTATCTGTCTCCCTGCCCTGTCCCCTCACTTCCTTCTGCACCTCAGTGATCACCTCCTCTTCTACCCGGGAGTACACAGTGACAGAGCCCGGACAGGATGGAGCCACACCATCGCACACACACACTTACCAGTGGCGCCAGACCATCACCTTCCAAGAGTGTGTCCATGATGACTCCAGGCCGGCTCTTCCCAGCACCCAGCAGCTGTCTGTGGACAGCATATTCGTCCTGTACAACCAGGAGGAGAGGATCTTGCGTTACGCCCTCAGCAACTCCATTGGGCCCGTGAGGGGTAAGAGAGATGGGGCTGACGCTGGTATAATGTCTGTGCACCTGCACGTGCCTCTTGGCAGTCAAAACCCTTGTTCCTTGGCTTTGAGATTCTGGCCTCTCAGTTCATAGATGAAAGTGATGCTTAAATATCTTGTATGAGAGAAAAAAATGTCTTGTCATTTGTGGCTCTTGGCAAACCTTTGTTCTTGTAACTGAAGGCTTATTCATGTGGTAGTTGGCCTGTTCATGAACCAGCAGACAGAATGCTGTCCTGATAAGTTACCTCGAAGAGCTGACCAGCCAGAGGCTCCTGTGGGCTCTGACAGGGCTTTTCATTTTGTAATCGACTACATGAATGACTGTACATATTTGTAAGATATGCTATAATTAATTTAAATACATGTATGCAGTGTGCAATGATTAGGTCAGAGTTTTTGGTATTTCTGTGTCCTAAACAATGATCATTTCTTTGTGTTGAAATGACACAACACAGTTAGCAACTTTGAAATGTTCAAGTAGTTGTTGTCAACTTTAATTACTACTCTATTGAGTTATTCCTCTCTTTCTTGGACCTGCTGACGACCCTCTCTCCTTTTCGTCAGCCCCTCCATCCTTTCCAGACTCCCCTAGCCACATTCTCCTCTCTACGTCTCTGACTTTGGTTTTTAAGCTCCCACACATAAATGAGATAAGGTTTTCTATGCCTGATTTATTTCACTTGACATCATTGTCCTCCAGGCTAGTCTGTGTTGGCATAAATGACAGAATGGCATTCCTTCTTATGGCAAAATAGCATTCCACTGTACAAATATACATTTAAAAACTCCATTGGTGGCAGGACTTTCTTAAACACTCTAATAATTTACCTTCAGCCTGAGAAAAACATAGATTATAACCAGCCCCGAGCCCAAGACAAAGCCTGTCCCCAGGACGACACACCACTGGGGATGCTGACCAGGGAGTTGCTGCGACATGTCATTGTTGGGCTTCCCACTGTGGCTATCCGAAAGCCCCAGGGACCCTGTAGAAGTGGAGTCCGGTCCCTTCCGAGTTTCTCCCTACTTTAGCTCTAGAGAGACCATCTCTCTCTCTGATGATTGTGGCTGTTTCAGATGGTAGATTGGGGTCTGTGGCCTTAGCCAGACATAGGCATCCCAATTCTGCAGCAGTCTCACAAAAGCCAATAAAACTTTATTTACAGAAGCAGAGCCAGGGCCAGAGGGGCCGGGTTTGCTGGGCTCTCCCTAGTGCAACCTGGGAGGCCCTGGTTCCCACTGCTCTGCCCTCCTGTGATGGCCCCCTGGCCCTCGTGCTGCTTCCCGGGGAAGAAGAGGTCCTGCAAGGTTGCTGACTACTGTCTTCCTCTTCCTCCACAGATGGCTCCCCTGACGCGCTGCAGAATCCCTGCTACATTGGCACCCACGCCTGCGACGCCAACGCGGCTTGTCGCCCAGGCCCTGGGACGCAGTTCACCTGCGAGTGCTCCGTGGGCTTCCGAGGAGACGGGCAGACCTGCTACGGTACAGCCTGGGGCTGGGGAGGAGCACACGGTACCGAGCCTGGGCTGTCACCTTGGTCTGCGAGGGGAGCCCTCCTCCTTTCATCAGTGTCATCTAGGACTGAGCAAGCCGCAGGCAGAATTCCTGTGTGTGTGTGTGTGTGTGTGTGTGTGTGTGTGTGTGTGTACGTGTATGTGTGTATGTATATAGGTAAGTGTGTGTATGTTGGTATGTGTGTAAGTATGTGTGTATGCATGTATGTGTATATGCATGTATGTGTGTATGCATGCGTGTTTGTGTGTATATATGTAGGTGTGTGTATGGATGTATGTGTGTGGCTGTATGTGTATATGTATGTATATGTATGTGTGTGTATATATGTATGCAGGTAGGTAGGTATGTGTGTATGTGTGTATGTATGTATGCGTGTATGTATGTGTATGTGTGTATGTATGATATGTGCATGTATGTGTATGTATGTAGGTGTGTATGTATGTGTATGTAGGTGTTTGTGTATGTATGTAGGTATGTGTGTAGGTATGTGTGGATGTATGTGTGCATGTATGTAAGTAGGTATGTATGTGTGTATGTATGTGTATATGTATGTAGGTAGGTATGTGTGTATGTTTGTGTGTATATATGTAGGTAGGTAGGTATATGTGTATGTATGTAGGTATGTGTGTATGCATGTATGTATGTATGTAGGTATGTGTGCGTATGTATGCTTGTGTGTATGCATGTAGGTAGGTAGGTAGGTATGGATATATGTGTGGTGCATCCACTTGTACAGTGCATGCGCATGTGTATCCAGATGCATGTGCCTTGCCAGAGAGCATTGAGTGTCCTCTGTAGTTTATCCACATGGTTCCTTGAGGCAGAGCGTCTCATTGAACCCAGAGCTGCACGTTCGATCAGACTGGATGGCCAATGAGCCCAAGAGATTCTCCAGTCTCTGTTCCCACAGGACTGGTGCAACAGGCATGTAGGGCCACACCTTGATTTTTACATAGCTGTTGGAGAATCAAACTCGGGGTGAATCAGGCCCTCTCAGGCACCCATACTTACATGGCAAATGCTCTTACCTTCGGAGACAACTCCCTAGCCCTTTTCCTTGTTTCTTTTTTTCCTTTACTTTTCAAGAACAATCTCACTGTATGTAGCCCAGGTTGACTTGGAACTCACTCTGTAGCCCCAGGCTCTCCTCAGACTCACAGCAATCCTCCTACCCTAGTCTCCCAAGTGCTGGAATGTGCTACCACGCCCCACTCCCTTTTTAAAATTATTTATTTATTGATTTATTTGCCTGTGAGTATGTGTACCCGTGCCTTGGCATGTTGGTGCATTGGGATCACAGACGTACGCTTTATATGGAGGCAGGGGAATTGAATCTGGGATGGCAGGCTTTGCAAGCAAGTGCCTTTAATTGCTGAGCCATCTCCTCAGTCCCCTTTTTCTTTTCATTAAAACATCATTTCACTCTGTAGCTCAGGCTGACCTGGAACTCTCTGTGTAGCCCAGGCTGTCCTTAAACTTCAGGTAGTCTCTGCCTCTCAAGTGCTGGAATTACAGGTGTCTGTCACCATGCCTGGCTTTGTCCCTTTGTGTTTTTTTTTTTTGTGTGTGTGTGTGTGTGTGTATGTGTGTGTACCTGTGTGCCTGTGAAAGCCAGGTGTCAGATGTCTTCCTGTATATCTTTCCATGTCATTATTGAGGCAGGGGTTCCTGGTGAACCCAGAGCTCACTGATTAGCTAGTTTAACTAGCCAGCTTGCAAGACCTGTCAGTGCCTCTTAAACTCTATTTAGGCATCTGGGGTCAGGGGTCTCTTAGAGTGACTGCCTGTGTTCTAACAAGCACTTATGTAGGAGCTGGGGATCCTCACGTGTGCATGTAAAGCACTTGAACTTCTGAGCTGTCTTCACAGCCCTTGTTTTTATTTTGAGATAGGGTCTCCATAGGTAGCCCAGGCTGGCCTC
Organism: Zapus hudsonius; assembly: GCA_004024765.1. Taxonomy (NCBI): domain Eukaryota; kingdom Metazoa; phylum Chordata; class Mammalia; order Rodentia; family Dipodidae; genus Zapus; species Zapus hudsonius. Next base: position 37,766 of record PVHP010001783.1, on the reverse strand, counting down.
AAACGAAGAGCCTCCATCCTCTGCCTCCCAAGTTCTGGGATTACAGGTGTGAACCATCACTCCTAGCCAGCAAAACTGAACTCCCAAGACCCTGCTCCACTCCACAGGAGAGTGTGTGGGTTTAAAGGGAAGCAGAAGTCAGAGCCACTGGAGATGAGCAACTCTGGTCACACAGCCATAGCTGACATTTACCCAGTTCTGTTTGCCTTCAGTGTCCCATAGGAACCGGGGATCTCCAACACTCAAAGAGGTTCTTTTACTCTTGTTTTTCTTTGGGGGTTGTACTTTTAAATTATGTATAATTATAAAATACACGTAATGTAATATTTGCCATTTTGACTTTTTTTTTGTGCTGGGGATTGAGCTAGACAAGCATCCTACCACTGAGCTACCCATACTTTCGTTTTGTTCTTTTCTTTTCTCTTTTCTCTCCTTCCCTTTCCTTCCCTTCTCCCCTCTCCCTCTCTGCCTCCCTCCTCCTTTAGGGGTTTCTATGTAGTTCAGGCCTATCTCTGCCTCTTGAGTGCTGAAATTACAGGTGTGCACCACTATATCCAGCTCCCTTTGAACCTTTTTTTAAAGGTAGCAGCTTATGTAGATCAGGTTAGCTTCAAAATTGCAATGTGTCTGAGGCTGGCCTTCAACTCCTGCCTCTGACTCCTGTGCTGAGATTACATGTGGTGCATGTACACCATGCGAGGCTGTTATTTTGACTACTTTTAAGTATGCCATTCCATGCTATGAAGCACACCCATGGTGTTGTGTAGCCATTACACCTCCACTAGCTAGCAAACTATACCCTCAAACGGCAAGTATGCCCCCCTGGCCCCTCCCCTGGCTCCCACCATTCTACTTTGTGTTTCTATGAATCCGATGGTTCTAGGACCTCATAAAAGGGGAAGCCTACAAAATTTCCTGTGGCTGGCTTAAATTCCTTACTGTAATAGCCTCATCTGTGTTGTAGCAAATGTAGAATTTCTGGTTTTTTTTTTTTAAGATTGAATACTACTCCATTATATCATGTTACCACATTTTGCTTATCCATCCATTCAGATGAAGAGACCACTTCTCTTCTGGAACCTGCTGTAGTCCATTGTGGGCAGGTCATCTGCCTTCTGGTTATTACAGACAATGCTGAGGTGAACATGGATGTATACTGTCTAAATACTGATTTCAATTCTGTATGTGCGTGCGTGTGTGTGTGTGTGTGTGTGTGTGTGTGTGTGTGTGTGTTTAAGTGTGGGTGCCACAGTGTATACATGTGGAGGTCAGAGGACAATCTCAGGTGTTGGTCCTTACCTTCCACTTTGTTTGAGATGGGATTTCTTTGTTATTTGCTGCTGCATATGGAAGACTAGCTGGGCCATGGGCTTCCAGGGATCCTCCTGTCTCCATCTCCTAGGAATGCTGGGATTTCATACACAAGCGTCTGCATCTGGCTTTTACATGGGCTCTAGGTTCTTGCGCTTACCCACTGAGCCATGTCCCCAGCCTCTAGCCTTTAATTCTTGCTGGGTCATACTGTAATTGTATGTTTAATTTTTGAGGACCCTTCGTCCTGTTTTCCATGGGGTTTGCACCATTTTATATTTCTACCTACATTGCTCAGCATTTCCACTTTCCACATATCTTGAAAGCAGTTGCTGTTTCCTTGTTAGTTATTGATTTTATTTTATCTTTAAGTATTTTTTATTTATTTTTAGAGGGGTGTACCAGACTTTCTTGTCACTGCAAACAAGTGCCAGATGCATGTGCCGCTTTTTGCATCTGGCATTATGTGGGTGCTGGGTAACTGAATCTGAGTCAGTGGGCTTTGCAAGCAAGTACCTATAACCACTGAGCAATCTGCCCAGCTCTGTTGTTTTATTTTAAATAAATGGTCATTCTAACTGGGGCTCATTAAAGTGAGCCAGTAGTAAGTGACTCAGGTCTCCTAAACATCTGTACCACACTTATTTTCTGGTAGTGCTTACTTTATTATTTATAATTTAACTTACATGTAGACAGCTTGGTATGTGTCTGTCTAAATTTTAATCCACTACCAAAACGCAGTTAGTCTATTGCCAAAGGGAAAGAATGTCAGGCACTTAAACCAGTGCTACTTAAATCTGGACTCAGACATTCATTAATGAGAAAACGGAATGCTGGGCATAAGCTTCCCTGGTGGGATGAAGGGTGTGCTCACATCTCCCCACCCACCAGGATGCTCCCTAGCCTACTGTTGCTGGACCAGGGAGCAAGAAAGAGCTGGCAAGTCCAGCTGCCTGGGGATTTGGGAATAATGCTTTCACTGGGAATCCCATCCTACTAATGAGTGGCAGATGTGGTGTATGGATCCTGATTTAGGTCATGGGGTGCTTGTTGTGGAGTGACCCTTCCATGTAGGGTGCTCATGAGGGGTGCTTGAAGCACTGGGGAGTAGGGGCTTATACTTACAGAGATGGTGGTGAGGGGTTTGGCCAGCTGGCTGGTAGCTTTGTGCACATAGTGGCATTCAGTCTATGACTCGCTGGTCACAGAGTACTCTCTCTATGCTTGTCAGTGGCTCACACTTCCCTAAAGAGTGTGATAGTTGTGAATAACTATATTGGCTCAGGACAGTTCCAAGCAGCACAGAAGTGTGTGTGTGTGTGTGTGTGTGTGTGTGTGTGTGTGTGTGTGTGAGAGAGAGAGAGAGAGAGAGAGAGAGAGAGAGAGAGAGAGAGAGAGAGAGAGAGAGGGAGGGAGGGAGAGAGAGAGCCCTTTTAGGTAATAAAGAGTATAATGGAGGCCAATGGGGGCATTGGCCGCAGGCTCATTTGTGTCTCCATATCTCCTCAATCTGTATGTAACGTAACCAGCCACCTGTGTATTGATGGATGGGGAAACATGGGGATATTGATGGAGTGTTAGAGGAAGACGTCTACGTTCTCCTATGGCTTATGAGAATTCAGTGTTTGCACATCTGAGCACACAGGTGCATACAACACACACACACACACACACACACACACACACACACACACACGTACGTGCTGCTTACCCTGACCGGTTAGCTGTAGTTGCAGAAGGAGCGCCCTGCCTAAGAAATCACGCCCCCCTGCTTTGTGCAGTTTGCTGTTCTCCCAGGAAGTCCCCAGCTAGCCTTGCACAGGAAGGCAGGTGGCCATGTATGCACTTGCTTTTGTTCTGTGGTTAACCATTGCCCTGGAACATTAGCTGGTGGAATGTGGGGATATTCTGAGTCAGGTTCCTTATTGTTCTGGGTCACCAGAACACGCCTCAGTGTTAATGCATCAGGACATGAGGCTTTTGTAGGAAATTGCAATCACAATCGCTTTGTGTGTTAATTTATCCTGGGGAGAGCCTGAGAGGAGAACGGTGAGCCTCTGGGATTTGGATGTGTGACGGGGTTACAATGATACATGACTTGCAAAGTGAGGCTGATTTTGGCTAGATTTTCCCTTGTGCCTTCCAAATAATCTAGATATTTCCAGGTAAGCCACAGAGCTCAGTGATGTACTTGGGGTGTATGGCACAATATGCCCATATATTCCTCAATTTAGAACCTGTAAAAACAGGGGCTACTGGGAAAATAGCTCAGGCTGTGGTAAATTACCTTGTAAATTGCCTTGTAAGCATACAAACCTGTTTGATTCCCAGTTCCCATGGAGAAATGCCAGGTGGTGCACACCTGTAATCCCAGAGCTAACCTAATTGGAGAGCTCCAGGCTAGTGAGAGACCCTGTCTCACAACAAAGACAGCATCCAGGGAACTACACCTATGGCTGTCCTCTGGCTTCCACACTGGCACATGTGCACATGCATTTTCCCCAACCCCATCCCTGCACGCACACACGGTAATAGAAACACACACAGACACACACACACACAGACACACACACACGGAATCTGTAACAACAGTGATAGTATATGAGTTTCTAGAAAACTAACCAATCATGAGATGTTTCTCAGAGGGCCTGGTCTTTATAAAACAAAGTGGGAACTGGGGAGATAGCTCAGCAGGTAAGAATGCTTGCTTGCTGAGTAAGCACGAGGACCTGAGTTCAATTCCCAGCACTCATGCTAAGTAGCTAGACATGGAGGCTAAAGAGATGGCTCAGTAGTTCAGGGAGCTTCTTTCATAAGCATCAGGGAATAAAACTGCCCCAAGTTGACTTTCCCCAGCACCCATGTAAACAGCTGGGTGGGGCCACGCACAACTATAACTCCAGTCCTGTGGGGGGTAGAGACTGGAGATTTGCTGGGGCTTGGGAAAACCAGCAAGCTCTGGAATCAGTAAGAGACTGGGTCTCAAGGAAATGGATGGAGGGTACACTTGTTATTTTCTTCTGGACTCTGTACCAGGCACACTGGGCACTGCCTCAGCACATCCATGTGCATACACCACACATTCTACCTGCGCGCACACACAAACCAAAGAGCTTAGTGTGCTTGTGCACCCTGGACATCTCAGTGCTGAGGAAAGTGCAGAAACAGTGAGCTTTAGGTCTAGTGATAGAGGAAGACAACATCTGTGCTCTCCTTTGGCTCATGTGCATACAGTGTTCGAGCATCTGATCACACAGGTGCATAACACACACACAAACACACACACACACACACCAAATAAAAGATAATTAAAGAAACATTGAAACCATGTGAAAACTGGGCATGGTTTGGAGGCAGAGGTACAAGGATCACTATGAGTTTGAGGCCACCCTGAGACTGAATTCTAGGTCAGCCTGGACTATGAGTCAGACCCTACCTTGAGAAAGAGGGAGGGAGGGGGAGGGAGAGAGGGAGAGGGAGAAGAAGAGGGAGAAGGAGAGGGAGAGAGAGAGAGGACATTGTCTTTGGGAAGAAAAGTCAAAAACTAATCTAGAACTGGGCATAGTGGGACACACCTGAAATCCCAGCCTTTGGGAGGTGGAAGCAGAAGGATTGTGAATTCTAGGACAACCTGGGCTACATGAGAGACCCTGTCTCAAAAAAAAACCTAAGAATTTTTTAAGTTAAAAATGACAATGACCTAGGATCTTCCTTTGGGTTTAAAGAGGGTTTCAGTAATTAGAACTTCTTTTTAGAGAGGAAGTTGGCCATATGTTGAATAACAAGAATAATCCTGTTCGGGCAGATGCTGTAGTATGCTTTGACAGTCACCATAGTTACCAGGTCACTATTCCAATTACAGAAAGGATTCAGGTTCTATAGAAAAGAAGACTGAAATCACACACAAGGAACAATTTCTAAACTGCAAGGACCATGAGATCTCAGGGGGAACACTGCTAGGTTCCTCTCTCTAAAAAAGTGTGTCATCCAACCTGGCTATCTGCATAGACCTGATGGAATGGGGACTCTGCTAGGGGAGGGACTGTCCTTCCCTTCTCCGCTTCCCTGCGGTCCTGTTGGCCTCCGTCACCTCTCCAGCTCTTTCACAACAGAGTGTCCATCTCTGCAGATGTTCCCAGTAAGGAAGGAAGCTTGGAAAAGTTCCCGTGGTGACTTGGCTCTGGCTTTTAGATTGAAAACTGCTGTTTGTTTTGCTGTGGGGCATTGTTGGTTCTGAGCCTGCGGGTCTTGTAGTCTGAACAGTGGACCCAGCCATCTGAGGGGAGAGTCCCAGGAGAGCAGAGACAGTGGGCATGGGAGATAGATGTTCTGTCATGTTGTGGGAGCAGCAGTTGGTGGATGGACTTGCTGTGACCCCTGTCCCCAGCCCCCAGTTCCAGCTCATGCTGTTCCATAGCCCTCCAGCTGTGTTTGGCAAGGTCCTCTTGTCTGAGGTCCTAGGTCTTACACACACACACACACACACACACACACAAACTCAACATGTTGAATAGCATTTAGTTGGGGGCACTATTGAGCTGATGTTGCAAAAAGGCTTTTTTCTAGTGCAACCCTGTCCAAGAAGCCAGCTAGGCCTTTGGCTTACTAATGGGGGCACCAGCTAAACGTGCCATCAGAGGGGGACCCAGGATACTTTGTCAGATGAGTGTGAAAGATTAGTGCTTGAGCCCTGGGATGGATCTTAGAAGAAGAGGAGGGTTGAATGGTTTCAGCCCTTATGAAACCTTCTGAGTAACTGTGGACCCTCTGAGTGTGAGTGAAGTACACGTGGGAAGGGCCTGTGTGACTTCATTTCAACCCCTCAGTTGAGAGCTAGCCAAGGTAACGCTGGGTTATTATGGGGCCATTGAGTCTTATACTCGTGGTGGCCACAGATGGTCCCTAATGCCTGTGGCTTTTTGAGATCTATGTTCCCAGAGCTGTGAGGGATGTAAGGTGGATGCCTTGTGATATAATTATAGCTGTATGTCTCAAGCATGCTGCATGTTTTCTTCCATCCTTAAAACAACCCGCAGATGACTGGTATTATGCTTAACTATCAGTGGGGAAACTGAGGCTGGTAGTAAAATAGGCTGTCCAAAATCAGTGATTAAAGGAGGCAGGAATTGAACCTATCTTTCTGCTCAAGACCAAGACAGATGGTTTTTACCCAGTGGTATCGGTTATAGTATTGTCACACGAAGGGACATCTCTTTACCATTTACCATCTGATAGGGTAATGACTTTTCCTTTGAGTTCATTAAGCCATAGTTAACATTCGGGAATTCACAAAGGCTTTTAATTATCTAGCCTTTCTACTTATAATTAGAGGAAGGTTTTTTATAACTTTTCGTTGATAATTTTCATAAATATAGACAATAAACCATGATAATTCCCTCCCACCACCTCCTTTCCCCCCTCCCAAATCCACCCACCCTCCATTGAATTCCTTCTTCTATCCAATTAGCCTGTCTTCTATTTTGATATTATCATTTTTTTCCTCCTATTATGAAGGTCTTGTGTAGGTAATGTCAGGCACTGTGAGGTTGGTAGGTTTTAAAAAATTATTTATTTGCATGTGTGTGTGTGTGTGTGTGTGTGTGTGTTGGTGTGCCAGGGTCTCTTGCCACTGCAAATAAACACCAGAAACATGAGCCACTTTTGCATCTGGCTTTTTGTGAGTGCTGGAGAACTGAACCCAGGACTGCCTACAGACTTTACAAGAAAACACCTTTATATAAAAACTCCTAGAGCCCTATGCTCAGGGTCCATTTTGAAACCCGCTACGCTGGACCCCAGCTAGCTGGAAATAAACCTCAATGTGTGACGTTGAAAAAAAAAAAAAAAGAAAACACCTTTAAACCCTGAGCCATCTCCCTAGTCTGGAGGGTTGTAGTTTTGAGCTATAGCATATTTAAATATCTTCTCAGGGGTGGGTGAGGAAATGACACAAGAACCTAAGTTCAGATGACTAGTACCCGTGTAAAAGCCAAGCGTTTTGGTGTGCACCTATAATGCCAGCACTGGGGAAGTAGAGCCAGGGAGCCCCTGGGGCTCACTAGACCAGCCAAATCTGTGAGTTCTATGTTTAGTGAGAGACCTTGTCTCAAAGAATAAAGGTGGAAGGAGAAAGTGTGTGAGGCACCTGACCTTAAATACTGGTCTCATGCCCACTTGTGCACCTACACACCGCACATATGCATACATATAAGGACCCATAACACACACATACCTATGCCAAAAAAAGGGAAAGAAAACATAAATCTACTCACATAAAGGGCCGTATTCAGAGTTCAGCCATTTCCTCTGTGTCTTCTAACATGTCTTCCAATCTGATGTAAACAGCTGGTTTGGATGGGCCCTGCCTCAGAAACTCAGGAAAAATGGAGGAAGCTCTTATTCCTTAAGAAAGGGGCTGGGGCTGCTCTCTAAATTATACACAGTGGGGAGAAACCTCCACTGCAGACTTTGGGCATAAGTAAGCTCTTAAAATGGACCTGCTTTTCAGGGGAAAGTGCTTTCTATTTTATTAGGTTCCATAGTGAAGAAGTTAAGAAAAGTCTGCATTTTTAAACACATCATTACAGATATTGATGAATGTTCAGAACAGCCCTCTGTGTGCGGGAACCACGCAGTCTGCAACAATCACCCAGGAACCTTCCGCTGTGAGTGCGCTGAGGGCTACCGCTTCTCAGACGGGGGAGTGTGTGTGGGTAAGTTCTCCAGGTAATTTTTCCAAACATGTGCTCCTGGTGTATTCTGTGGGGAAAGTTTTGTCTCAGGTCATGATCCTGGCTGAGAATCGGATGTTGGTTTCTGCTGTCCTGGAAGGGCAGGTTACAAAGGGGATTAGATGTAGTTCTGTCTTTCCCCTTCCTAGACAGTTACAGACAAGGCCAAGTGTGTTCTTGTGTACGTTAGCACTCCCATTGCCCCCCCCCCCTTGCGGGCTATGCATTGCACCTCTTTCGATCACTTGCAGAATACATGGGATAGTTATTGAAGCCATCAGACTTGCTTGTCCTTGTCATTGGTGGCCTTGGGATTCATGGTGAAACACCACTTTCTAGGCACTTTTATGCCCTTAGCTGTCTTAGACTGAATGCTGAATAGCATCAGAAATTCCACTTATAACTACTTCATATATATCTATCTTATTGTGTATGTGTGCACATGTACATGTATGTGCTTACATGTAGAAGCCAGAGGACAACCTCGTATACCCTTGCTTAGATACCATTCATCTTTTTTGAAACGAGTTTTTTCACTGGCCTGGAACTCACCAAGTAGGCTAGTTTCTGTTTCTGCCTCCCTATTTCCGGGATTTAAGCACCCACCACCATGCCCAGGTTATTTTATCTGGGTTCTGGGGATTGAACTCAGATCTTCATACTTAGAAGCAAACACTTTACCAATTGAGCTAACTTCCCAGACCCTTAACTTTATAGACCACAAGCCACATTCTCAGCCTTATTAAGGTACATTAATTTATCAGGTTAGTCATGCTCTTGGTTGATGGTCATTCTGGCATTAATGATGATGGTGAGCCAACCACAAAGAGCCAGATTTTTGAAAAATTTCCTCCTATTGCATGTTGTCATGTTGGTTTGAAGAATTTATCTTTTTTATTTTTTTGAGGCAGGGTCTCACAGCTGACCTGAGACTCACTCTGTAGCCCCAACTCACAGCAATCCTTTTACCTCAGCCTCCTAAGTGCTGAAATTAAAGGCCCGTGCCATCATGCCTGGCTGCTAAGAATTTATTTTTGGTTGATTGATTGAGACAGAATCTCATTTCTCATAGGCTGGCTTCAAATTTGCTCTTTGCTGGTGAGATTGAACTTGAACTTTTGATTCCTCTTGCCTCCACCTCACAGGTTCTAGGAGTACAGTTGTGTGCCATCACATTTGGTTATATGGTGCTAGGTATTGAACTTTAGCTTCCCTGCATGCTAGGCAAGCACTGTAAGCTAAGCTACATCTCCAACCATAGTTCTAAGAATTTTAAGCTCAGAGATTCTTGGAGATTTCTAGGTCTGGAGGCCAGCATGCTTACTGGGCCATGCATGCTTGCCCAATGTAAAACAGAGTTCAGCTGTGCTGAACTGGCCAACGTCTCCCCGCACCTCCCCGGCTATGTACTGAGCTTAGTATGCAAGCCTTTTGCTTCATCTCTGATGACGAGCCAAGGTCCAGATGAGGTGGTGTCTACAGGGCGGGAGAGAACAGGCAGTTCTCATGTTTTGAGTGTGACCCAAACATCTGTGAGCTCAGAAGGCCAGTCCCCTTAGTTGTGAAGAGCAGAGGTTTTAGCATGCTGTGCTGAAGTTATTTCTTTGTTCCTCCCAGTGGAGGATATCAGTTTCTGTGTATCTGGCCTGACTTCCTCCTCATTTTTTTTTTTGTTTTGTTTTTGTGGGAAGTTCCGAAGTTTACTTTTAATGCAACACTATTGAAATCTCAGGTTGGCCCAAACGTGGGTGGTGGACTCTTCACTCTTTGGGTGGTAATGTGTACAGTCACTGAGGCCCAACCTGGGGCCCACATGGAGGAGGCAGGGTGGCCTGCCCATTCCTGATGGCCATACTCACTGGAGGGCAGAGTAGAGCAGGATACAAGACAGTGGCTCCCAGACATTCATTCTTAGGAAGACACTTAACTTCCCTGGGCCTCAGCTCCCATCTGTACAGTGAGGTGATTGGACATGATCATTGATGTCCTGTGTCTCATGGAGTTCTTGGAAGTGTCTCAGGAGCTGTCTGAGGACATGGGGAAGATACAGGCAAGCTCTTATCCTCCCCTAAAACCCAAATTTCCATTTGTCTATAGATTAAAATTTGAGTAAATTGCTTGAATAATGGATTGCTTGCTCACAAACAAACCAGGCCTGGTGACACTGGCCTGTCCAATCCAGCTATTCAGAAGGCTGAGGCATGGGGATTGCCAGTTCAAGGCCTGCTTAGGCTACAGAGTGAGTTAAAGGCCAGCCTATGCAACTTAGTGAGACCTTGTCTCAAAATAGCTGGAGATACAGTTCAAGGGCAGAGCACTTGCCTTGCATTCATGAAGGTGAAGTCTGATTGCATGGGTCCAGAGGCTCCCTCTCAGCCTCGATGGACCAAACCACTGGTGCAGGATCCTTGGAAGGGTGCATGACTATTCACACAACCTGTGTTGATTTTGTGTTCTGAAGCTGTCTTGGACCAGCGGCCCATCAACTACTGTGTAACTGGCCTCCACGACTGTGACATCCCCCAGCGGGCTCAGTGCATCTATACAGAAGGTTCCTCCTATGCCTGCTCCTGTCTGCCTGGCTTCTCTGGGGATGGCCGAGCCTGCCAAGGTGGGTGATGCCCCTGAGTTTTCTCTCTCTGTACCCGGGAAAGGCAGCCTAAGTGGTACTTCTTATTGACTACCAAATCATCCCAAATGTCAGAAAGATTTAGTCTTTTAGCTCCTTGGAACAAGGGAGCAGTTTCATGTATCTGTCCAGTAGCTACAACTATGCATTTTCTATGGGGGGGGGGCTGTTCCCATTGCAGAGCCCCCTTAACTTCCCCTGACTGTTTTGGTCCATAGGACTTACTCATTTGAGCAACAGTTAGACACCTTTTCTTTGCTGGGAACTGAGTATTTTGTTTGTCTTTCAAAAATACAAACAGTCTTGTGTGCACAGAGCTTAAAGTTCACCCTTTTACTTAGTAAGATGTTCATAGTCATCCAACTGGCTTGGTCTCACCTGGATAGGACCCTGGAGCAAAGGTCCCATATTGAATAAGTAATGTGGAGTCAGAGAGCAGATGACACCATAGAATCCTTCCACGCTTGGGATCAGCCCATGGTTGGCTGTCAGGGGCCTCATGCTGTTACCTAAACATTGCTAGACATTATACCCAAGGGTCCAAACTTGCGAAGTTTGGCGATGATTTTGGAGATGTTGTTTCTCTGGTATAGAACATGGGAATTTTTTCCCCAAACACTCAAGAGTTCTAGGAGCTCTTGTTTATGATAGGAGGGATCTTCTTACGATGGAAATGAGTCCTCTCCTTTCCCCTTCTTCAAGTTCAGATCTTCCTGAAAACATTATTACCAAATGAAACAATGTTTGCAAACATACTAGATAGAAATCAGGAAGTGACCCTCTTGGAGGGGGCGATTGTTGAAGGAGGGGGGAGACATTTTCTTATGTGGTTATACATAATCCCCCAACCCTCTTGCAAGCAACCCTAATTAAACACAGTGGGTCACAAACACAAAAGACATGAAAGTACAGGGGCACAAGTTGGAATGGAGGTGTTCAGCACGAAGAGTGGAGGATAATAATCATGAATATGATCAAAACATATGCGTGTATAAAATTATCAAAATAAATAAAAAATTGGGAAGTTCTTAAGGATTAATATTTAGTGAATGTATATCTGATTGGAAGCCAATGCCCATAGATTTGAGGAAGTGGATTAAATTGTTCTGTTAACCACCAATTCTGGAAAAGACTTTCTCATAGCCTCTGGGCCTCTGGCTGTTTTACAGATGTGGATGAATGCCAGCTCAGCCAATGTCACCCAGATGCCTTCTGCTACAATTCTCCAGGCTCCTTCACATGCCAGTGCAAGCCCGGTTACCGGGGAGATGGCTTCCGATGTGTGCCCGGAGGTGAGGGGGAGGGTTTTGGAGTTGGTAACCCTTGAGGTTTGACTGCAGGGCCTGTGCGAAAAGAGGAAGTGGGGGAGTGAAAAACTCAGAAATCAGAGTACAGGTTTTAGTGCAGAGCCACACAGGGTGTGCCACACACTACTCCAGGGACATCCCACAGGGACCAAAGCTGTGCTGGCCATCTAGAATGCTTTGATTCCTGGAAACTGGATTTGGCAGTGTACGATCAGAACCAGGACATTGGGCTGTGTTCACCAGGGTTGTGTGAAGAAACCATCTCATACATGTAGGGGATGTGGGAATTAATATTTCAGTTTGGAGACCATCAGACAGGAAGAGTTGCTTTTACTTAAGAGAAGGATGGATTGTTTTGTTCTGTCTCAGCCTACAAATGATTGAATATCGGAAAGATTGTGAGAGCCGTGGTGGGGGAGACTGTCCGGAGGCATGACACCCATCAGTGACAACACACTTGGGCCAGGAAGACTGGGATGAGTACTAAGATATACAGGATACCTTGCCACAAGGACTAATACAGACAGCCCACAGAGGAGGATATACAACTGATCAGGGATGGGGAGGGGGGGAATTGGGGAATTC